>JAQLOL010000022.1:10968499-10981386 GCA_029783665.1 Naso thynnoides
TATATAATGATATCCATAATCAGTCACGATATCTTGTCACGATACGATACATTATTGACAAATTGCCCAACCCCACTTATAAGTATGATTATACAGCATAGGTGCATTATAGTGCATTTTAAGTATGTTCATAATGTGCTATAGACGGATGCTTTAAGTAAAGTGTTACCCACATTTGTGTTGACCCTAATGTGTTTGACTTGGTACAATTTTCAACTTTTAAGATTATTTTGAATCAATCCTCTGGACTGAAGCATCAGTTCACTTTCCGGGCAAACACAAGTAGGATGTGTACCACACCCTTTGTTGATGCCCTATTCCCTGATGCCTTCTTATAGTAATACCCAGAAGCCCCTGATGAAAAATATATGCTTTCCCACTTTCCTCACCCTCTTGAAGGTAATGGACCTATAATGGGATTACATTACGTAGACCTGTTATGGCAGACTTATTGGTTTTCACCTAAAGTGTTCCATATTACCATGTAATTAGGTTGCAGTCGTATAGTTCAGTGGTCCTTATGTGTCCACTCAAGCTGGATATAAAACAGCACTCTTGTTGTAACATTGAAACATTCTGTTTTTTATTTATTTAGAGAGAATAAAACTGTCTACTTAAATGTCACCTCTCCTAATCCATCTTAAAGGATCAGAAGTGGGGCCCAACCACTGTAGGATCTTTAGGGCACATGCCAATACCGATAGTAGGGATTAGGAAAATTCTGATATCCAATATATCAATTGGTATTATGTATATATAATATCAGCTGAATTTGGTTACCAAATACTTGTGACAAAGATATATAACTGAGGCAGGATATCTTATATTTTAACAAATTTTATTCCAAACAGTGCACTGAATAGTAAGTACTTTACTTAATAGTTGGACTTCCTCCTGCTGGACAAACTATGTAATTACACCATTTTTGATCATTAGTCCAAGCATTTTTTCCAACTTTAAAGCAACACTATGTAATTTTGACTGCGAACTGAGGCTTCCAGAAACAAAACTTAAGGATGCATGTTCATACTTTGCATAAAACAGCAATTTTAGTAAAACCAGGTCATATTTTATTGAGAAAATGTCCTCTGGTTTTCCCGCTGATGTCCTACGACTGCTCTGCCTCAACTCTGTGGTTCACGAAGGTTCCTGAAAGCAACATGAAGGCTGCCTGCAGACTAACGTTGCAGCTACAGCACTGGGTCATTGTTGGTGACAGCTCCTCTAAAATGAAAGGGTGCAGACAGGCAGAGCAGTGTTACTTTAAAAAATGCTTTTACAATTGGAGCATATACACTGATACTAATATATCTGTAATAGGCCAATGTCGGTGTATAATATAATAAATCAATTTATCTGTCAGGCTCTGATCAGAAGCACACAGTGTCTCATATTAAGACAAATGTGACTGAGCTAGAGCAGCCAGAGAGGCTGTGCCCTGGGAATCAGGCTAAAGGGAGGCCTTTACCCTAGAGAGACATTTCTTCATGCTTGTGCATCAAAGTCAGAGTCTGTGTGACTGATGTCAAGTGTCATGTCACGAACACATGGAAACATAATATACTCAGCTGTTTTGACACGTGGGGTAATGGTGGAACAAAGTCGCTGAGCTTTGAGCATTCTGGGCTTTTGTGTTGTGATCCATGAAGTGATTCGCCAGGCTGACTGCTCATAGCACCAGCTACACTTCATCAGACTGATGACAGCAGAGGGTCCCTGACATGAGTTCAAGGGAAATGTAATGACATGGATGCTCCTCAGGCCTTCTGTCTCCCTTCCTGTCTTTCTCTCCTTTTCTATCTATTTCTCCTTTGTGATGATCTTGTCTGTTCCTCCTCTATATCTCTTCTTCACTCTTGTTCTACTCTACCCATCACATAGCTGCATCAGTCAAGTGTTTGTGTTTGAATGCATCATGCAAGTTGACTGCTTGTCAAGGATAGAGACCTCCTGTGCCTGCAGCATGGCCTTCACAGCGCCTGTGCTTCTCTCCCAATAAATGCCTCTCAGCAGTGTCCCATTTTGGTCGTGTTGCCCTCGGAGATAAAACCTGCTTTAATACAAACGAAAAGCTCTTACAGTGCAGCTTTAATCTAATCACGATCCATTGTGCAGTCAAGCAGGCTTTTGTTAACTGGAAACAATCTATGTACAACATCCATCTCTGGAAACAAACACGATGGGCTAAATCCCAGCAGGCCCTCTCGAAATGGTGCTAAAGCACTTCTTCCACCACCAAAAATCATTTGTGGGCAAAACAGGGAGGTTTCGATGTAGTTGCTGGGTTAGATAACATGTAATGTAGCTCTTAAAAGTTTTATTTTACTTATGTGAATGTGGAGAGATGAAGAGTGCATGAGTGTATGAGAGAAAGATAAGAAAAGCAAGGGATAAAAGGAAGAAGAGTGGAGCTGGAGCGTTTGAGAGGACAAGGATGACAGAAGAGGGCAAAGACCTGTGCAAATTTTTCTAATGTGATAAACTCATGTCTGATGGCTAAAGGACAAACATATTTAGCCACTCTGCACATATTGCCACTTTTCTGCAGCCTGAGGCTGTTTCACAGTGCAGAAATCCATATAGAAATCAGGCTCCAGCCTCGATACGTTTCTTATGACCCGTGTTGACCAGGAGCAGGAAGTTTGCCTGCGAGCTCGAGGGCTAAAACATTGTGTCTGTGGAGAGAAATCTGATGTGGACCAGGGATGCACTGAGACTGAAACAATACTTTGCTCTCAGATCAGCACCAAACAAACAAACAGCAAACAAATACTTGAATGTCTTGGACAAGGTTATCACATAGCAACATTTGATGAAATTACTATTATTCTTTTTTCAAATACTGACCTAATAAATGTAGTGATCAGCTTAATAAAACTTGAGAAAATAATTAATCATGTAAACCTACGTGAAAAAATCGGAAAAAATCATGTCTTTAATTTTGATAACTTTAAAAATACAAAGGACTTAGCAACATATCCATTATAGTGCCTCATATTCAAGTGTTTCCTTCATGTTGATGATTATGTTTTATTCTCAAGGAAGACAGAAACATCTCTGTTAAACAAATAATAATCAACAGAGCATTGCAAGACCATTTCTACATAATTACTCATCGCAACGTGCAGGAAAGAGAAATATCTATACATCTATTAAGTAAAAACTATGCATTAATGTTGGGTCATGTGCACTACTCTTACTCTTTTGGAAATGAGATTTATTTTATTCAGACTGCTTGATTTTTATGTGTGAATAAACCAAAGGATCAACTACAAGCCTGGTAGGTTTGAATGCAAATAGTAGACTATTGTTTTTGAAATATGCACATTACTGCAAACTCTATATGGGAGATCTTTCGAAAGAACTTCTCAACTATGAACCGAAAGAAACAGAGGTGATCACCGTGTAAATCATGTCAGGAGGCGCACTTTAATGGAGCAGACAGAGATTCAAATCAAATTCAGTGAATATCTCCTCACGGTCTGTGAGCTGTCTGTCTGTCTGTCTTGTTGGTACAAAGCTCGGGAAATGGAAACAAACAAAGTGGCTAAGAGCTACACCATGGCAGTTATGATAAAACTATGACTTCCCTTTACTGAAGATTTTCCTGTTGACTGGAAGTCATTTAATCAAGTCATTAGTCAGACGTCGTCACAGGTTTATGATATTAATTTAACCATTTAAATATGTTTTTTTTAGGATTACATGTCTATTGAGGCCAACATCCCCTCAAGCAGTAGATTCTCAGAATTCTGTCATATTTCTTTCTTGGCTAGTCCAGTTCTAAGTGTCGTCGCCTTGACAATGTTGTTCACTTTGAGGGGGTGTAGCCTCTGAAAAAACGCCAATGTAAAGGATGTATTTAAATATCAATAATCTTTCTCCATGATTGCTTCAGGCACCTTGAGGTGATAAAGAATGTCGGTCAGTCAACCTTAAAAAGATCCTCCTCAAATGCTCTTTCTTCTTCTACTGAGATTTGTGTCATTAAGCTGTAAAATGGTTGTTTTATCACAGAGCAGCTTATTTCAAGAAATAATGACTGTTGTGACTTTAAGCTTTTGTATTTGATTGATTTTGTATTTTTCATGACAGTGGTTGAGGTTTGTAATGGATAACACAAGTGTAGAAATAGAATCATATCAACTAGAGGATATGCTCAAGACATGCAGAATGTATTTATTGACTTATTAAACTTTATCAGTTTATGATATGCAGTGCGTCATAGTATTTTGCAAAAGGTGTTACAATTGGTCTTAAAATAGAGGCGGAAAATAAACACCTTCTAAAACAACCTGTCACTTGTACTTTTCATACCTTTTCTAATGCCAAAGATGAGCAGACAGAAGTAATTTTTTTATTGTAATGAAAGAGGAGGGAGTGAATCTTGAACCCAGGTCGCCCAGACCACAAAAGACGATGCTAACCAGTCAAAGGGTTTAACTCATTGGTCCACGGCCTAGGCATCACGGGTATCAAGGTCATTATACTACCCCCTTCTTCGGAAAAATTGTCCCCGTGCTTCAGCCTCTTTTTCAGCTCCCTCACGCATCTATTAGAGTCATTATATTATTATTTCATTTTACAGTTCAATGGAAAAAATCTGAAAATCCCAATTACCGTGAAAGAACATGAACAAGGGCTCAAAATGATAAACAGAAGCAAATATGCAGTCTTGCTTTGTATGTGAGATGATTCTCAATTAGTGCTAAATCAGAGCACCTTAAGCCTCCCATGTAAGTATATGCAATGGCTGTTCTCTGCAGACAGGTCTGTGTAATCAACATTAATTTCTGATTGAAGCATACAGTATATTGTACATGCACAGGCTTTAAATTAAGCGACATGCAGCTCTCTTACCTGTCTTCCTCTTGTGAGAGTTCACCACTTCCTCAGTCTGACAACTGAAAATGTCACACTTGTTTGAAGGTAAAGTGAAAAGATGCCCTGAGACAGAAAAGTTAATCATTCAACCTTTAGCCAAGTCAAACCAGACCAACATTTAATGCCCTGGTGAGATGGCCCTCAGGCTGCAGCGTGTCCTGTGTCCATGAGCCATAACTGTAAATTACTCTGTTTATGACAAACAAGGTCTGCACACTTAAGAGCTTCACGAGTCTCACAAGTCCAGCGACAGGCCCGACTCTTTTAAAGGTGTTTCGAAGTTGACAAGGGGTGTGATGAAACAGCGAACGGCTGCTGAGAAAACACTTTGCAGAGTGCCTCGCTATAAAAAACAACGTGACTCAAGTGTTGCTTGATGTGTCTTCTTGAAATAACAGAAAGAAAGCATTCTGACAAAATTTCCACAGGTGTTGGCAGCTACATTTCTGCAGCATTTTAAATTTTAAAAGGCATCATTTTCCAGTGGGGATCTGAATAACAAGCCCTGCAGCTGTGTTGTAGGGTCAGATTTTTATTCTTGATTGCCAAACTGTAGTTGCATACCTAATGGCTACTGTGCTGCCATGAAAAGCTAAAAGGTGTTATAATTTTAGTCTTGAGCCATCAGTAATGGTAGTAATGATGATCTGTTAATTGTGTTTTCTAACAGAAAATGGCAGCAGAATTCAATGTGTCAATGCAACCGTTCTTGATGGATAATGGGTGGTTTCTGCTCTAAATGAGCCTGTGTCGGTGTGAGGCAATGAGGTCTAGTGGTTTGAATCTATAAAAGAAGTAATTACTCAGAAAGAAACATTGGCTGCTACACACAAGGATATTGTATAGGCAGCTGCGGTTCTTTTTCAATTGTGCCCTGGGCCTCATGTGGATTTAGCCTCGTAGGTTTGCCGTGGAATTGGTCATTTAAACGATAAGTTTCACACCTCCAACATATATTATTTCACAGTGTCAGCTATGAAACCATAGCCTGGGTCTCAAAGTAGCAATCGAAGATCTTTTTTTTGAGGACCTTTTAGAGCAGTTTAATTAGCCAAGTCAACTTTCCACAGCAGAGAGAGTAATGTGCTCCACACTGGCCTGTTCTGGCTCTTTGTGAAAGGAGACAGTATCTTCACACGATATGATGAGAATATTAGAAACATATGTGGCATGATTTATTTTCCCCATTTTCATAAACGTCGGCATTGCAAAGGTCACCTTCTGAATATGTCACGACATCCTAATTCTGTGGGAAGTTACATGAAATGGACAGCTGGAATACGAAAGACATGCACACCATGATAGATACAGGCCTGGAGGAAGAGAAATGGACAGAGCAAGAGAGAGAGGACAGGAGGTGAGGATAGCACATAGATAGATGATGAGGGGGGAAGAAAATTTAAGAGAGAGATGAGAAAACCAAAGAATGAAAGAGTGAGAAGAAAAAGGAGAGAATCATGGGGGGGAACCACGTAAGAGTGGGGGTTACAAAGGTACACAGTATTCCTGGGTGAAACCATCATTACTATGAGCAATGGTAGCAGTCACCGCCCATTACCTTAGCCATCCACTGTCATAAGCAGAACATTTTTCCAGCCTGCCCCGCATGTCAGGGGATAGTGGAAGCAGGCTCCTGCATGCTGAATATGTCCTCTCCTCTCTCTCCCTCCCTGCACCGGAGACCCAGTTGGCTCTCTCCTGGTGGCTACTTCATCATCAGAGGAAGGGACCTGTCGATAGCTTTTGGATGGGATCAATAAGGTCTTTCAGAGCTCTCCACGCCTTGTCCTTTTTATGCCCTCGTCTCCCTTTTCATTTTCCATCGCAAAATGTGAAAAGGATCAGTGAAATATGACGACAAAACAGGCACTGTTTGTCCTCATAAATCTGTCTAATGATTTTCTATACTGTAAGGCGAACTGTCCGAGACGAGTCCAATTCACCGTGAGGCCGGTGCAGAGGGTGACAGTGTGGCTGGAATGAGGGCCAGGCGGCGCGGTTTAGATGAGCCTTTTATAGCAGAGTGAGCTCTGCGGCTCTCTATCAGACGGCAGAGTGAGTGACGGCCCATTCTGCTCACTGAATACTGTCATGATGTGGGCATTAAGACTCACTCCTGGCAGAAAGGTTCACCGTGGTGCTGAACGAATGTGCATCGCAGAAGTCAACTACCAACCGGCCCGGCGGCTGTCATCACAGCATGGTCACATCTCTGTGTCCCTCTCTCTTTGTCTCTGTCTCTCTCTCTCTCTTTCCTTGTCTCTTTCTCTCTGTGTCATTAATTGAAATAGCTGCTGGTTGAGATAAATCAGCCAAGTTTTCTCTCTTCCATATGGTGGAATTCAAAGCACACCAAGGAGTCAAAGGCAATTTTTAGTTGGATAACTCATCTCTTAGTTAATAATGCACAGTGGTGGGTCGAGTACACTAAAGAAAGCAAAACAGAGCATGTGTTTGTTCAATATGGTTTTTCTCCCTCCAACAGCTGAAAAATGTCTTTTATTTAAATTTTCAAATCCATGCTTGTGGTTAAGCCTTTTTTTTTTTAGATTAAAGTCAGGATAAAATGAAAAATGCATTTTTAATTCTTTAGCAATGTTACTAAAAAATTAACCAAATTAAATTTCTTTGTATTTCTACACCTAAGTCTATCATTTTTTTTATCCATGTTGAACAAAAAATTGCCGAATGATTACATGGAGGAGGGCCAACCAATCAATCATGACATCTATCTGTCAATCATATTCATATTTTAGGTGGCTCAGAGCTAAAATTCATCGGACAGAGCAGGGACATCAGAGAGAGCAGGAGAGACAGATAGCAACAGATAGAGAAAGATTAAAATAAATATGGACAGAAAGACAGACAGCTTAACAGAGAGACAGATTCAGAGTAGCATAGTAATGATAGTGTTACTGGTTCGGTAGGTAGTTTGCTATCCAATTAGCTTGATTAGCAACAGGATAGTGAAGCAGTGTGTGTTCACCAGTCAAATTCCTGCAAAAGTTATGTTCCGCCTCTACATTCTGTTTGAAGCCATTTCACTTGGAAAAAACATCACCTCACGGCACACGCTGAAAATCTTTGTGCAAGTAGAAATAAATTTACCACCATAAAAGTTAGATTCCATTTAAGTGTTGATTACCATATGAGAAAACCTACTCAAGTGAAAGTAAAAAAAAGTAGACAACTCAAAGTAGAAGTTTCTCTCCATTATAATATTAATTTAAGATCAATGATTTAATTATGATTCAACTTCAAACCCTTACGGACCGCTGTGGCCAGTGGTGTAGTGGTCTCTGGAGAAGTGGGTATACTCCTTGTTTAGGCATCCGGGGGATTTTTGTTTGTTTGTTTTTTCTTTCTTAAAAGTGGCCTGTCCAGCAAAGGACAAGTGTGCTTTTTAAACAGTGACTACTCTTTCATATTTAGTTTATCCAAGAATGGGACTGTAGTCGGCCTATTGCACATCGTCACTTAACTTCTGCCACAACAGAGGTGCAGATTTTGCAATCAATATTTGCCCACGGTCAGACAATGGGGCGAAACAATTACATAGTTAGGCATTTGAATGAACTATCCCTTATTCCTCAGTCCATCCATACATGAAAAAAGAAACAAACTTGCAAGTGTTTTATGGGCCAGTAGTGTCTTTGGTAAACAGTCTCTTGGAATAACTGATTTGCAACAGATAAGAAGATAAGTGACTTAGAAGTGGGTATACTCAATGAAGACTGAAAAGTAAGTGGGTCTGCTCCGTATACCTGCGTATGCACTGCACTGCACCACTGACTATAGCTACACGATAGATTAATTTCATTATCCCAAAATCAAAGATTAACATTACACAAGTTGTGGCCAAATGTGGCTAGGGATTGTTGCTGGAAGCTGCTTCTCGTTCATTTTTTCTCTTTTTTTCCCATCATAATTGCATTAAGATACAAGTGGCACTTCCTTTTCTTCTCAGGCATCTGGCAACATGGCTTCAGCAAATTGCTCCTCACACGTTCTATCCAACACAGGTTCCAGCATTCAGAGCAGACTACTTTTAACAGAGTATTTGGCTAATGTAGTAAAGTCAAAAGTAGATTACTGGCTCAAAAATTTTACTCAGGAAAGGAGTTGAAAGTATTTTTCATTTCCATTTTGTAAAAGGAACATCAAAAGTACTCGTTCCTTAAGAAAACAGCCATTTTATTTAATGTGCTTCACTTTTAATGCATTCCTACATTACTAGCCACCTGGGCATTACTTGCCAAGATCAGCTTTTTAAGCAGTTGTAAATTTTAACTTTCAAAAGTCTGGGGTTTAGGTTCATTCACAGAGATATAAAATGTAAAAAAGGTGAGAAGAGGCTAATATTTTGGGCCACATTGCTGCCGCCTGTTTTCAGCATTTTAGTATGCTGCTATGCCATAAAGATGATGGCTGTTCTTACTGAAGTTTTGCCTGATTTAAACCACATTTAACAGCACCTGACACCAGGATTTAAATGCTGATTTAGGTAAGCGAGTGTAACTATTCCTAATAACATTACAGTTGCATAGCCAAAGGGAAGGCTGAAAATTTCAGCCTTCATTTTCTCAGCTGTATTTGGAATTGGAATTGTGACTTAAAATATCAATAAGAGCTAATCCAATATTCTATTCTTATGGTTTTAAATTGAGTTTAAAATGTCAATATCACTTCAAAAGCTCAATCGTTTACCAAATCTGTGCTTCAACTTGTGTTTAGTTGAGCACAATTTGAAGACAGATGCATTAGTGGTATCATTCCACTTTATCTTTCCACTCTAGAAATGAACACTTTATTGGAGCGAGTTAAGTGGAAAGATGGATGCATTTATCCTAATGTAATAAAAATGTGAATTCCTATATTCCCGAGTTTCCTCTGGTACATTTCTGTGGAATATTTTTGTACTTTGGGAACTGATTTGTGGAGGAAAGTGCTCTTGCTTGCCTTATCTCCTCTGACAGCTCATTTGCAAACTTTTGGAGCTCTGACAGCAAAGGCTGGGTCATCTTTTGTTACCGGCCGAGTTTGTGCAACAACCAGTGGGGCTCTGCTGAGGACCTCCGGCTGTGCTTCAGGCTGCTCAGGCTGTGCTAAGCTTTCTTTGTGTGTGATTAGTATATGGATAGAAAAAGTATTGCAATATATATTGTTATTATTTGAATAAGTAAGTAATGTTTAACACTTGTATTGGTTCTTTTCTACAACACAGCCTGCAGCAAAGATAGAAAACAATATAAAATCAATACTAAATGGGAACACAATCAGTACAGGGCACCTTTAAAAACAAAACAAGGTGAATGACATTTATTAAAATTGACTTTGCTTCCAGCCATAAACGGTTTGCCAAGAATGTCACTAAAAAAAATCCATCGGACAGTTTCCATCACCTCAGGAGTTTAGCTTCATTGATAATGCATATGAAAAGGATGAATGATGGCGCCTAATGGCTTCATAAAACCCCTTATGGCAAAGGAGAGGACTGTGAATCCACTTAAAAGCAGCGTTCCTCTCGTGCTGTAACAAGGGAAAGGCCTGATCGTCTGTCTGAGCCACACCGGTCATGCTCTGCACTGTCAGAGCAAATGAAGTCAAACGGAGGCTTAATTACAGCGATAAGTTGTTGCCCTGTGGCTAAAAACATCTTATCACTAAACAGCTGGGAAGAATTTTCCATTATGAATCCATAATTGGGTCCAGGGTGACTGTCAAAGACCAGTTTTTTTAAGTACAACAAGGCCTCCTGCTGTGGGGTTTTTCCACATCCGGAGGGTGTGAGAGTGATTAATGCGTGTTGTGCAAATTTTATGATTCAGCACGGCTTGTTTCATCCATGTAAATAAGCTTTTAGAATTCATCAAGTTCAGCTGCTGTTGCGGTTGGACATTATTGTTTTTATAGGATCATCACAGTGCGCACTATACAGTCCTAAAGATTAAATTCAATGTGCCTAAACACTGTTTGAATCCCTGCTTCTCGACACTGTAAGAATCTGCCTGAACAAAACGGTAAGCAACCTCATAACAAGATGTTTTGCTTTGGGCAAAAGATAGGGCATCCTTTATTCTGTTTTGCCCTGTGTAGGACAACGTGTTCTTGGTGCAGTGGAGGAAGCATTACACGGTCCTGTGGAGTATTCGCTTCTTTTTGGAAATACACAGCAAATGTATTTACTGCTGAAATAAGACATGAAAGCAGGGTTAAGGTGTGTGCTTGCTAAGTAAGGGAACTCGAGGAGTCTTGAGAGGCTTCTAAAGCACTATAGCTTTAGAAGGTAATTGTTGTAATTAGACATACCGAGAGATTGAGTCAGGCAGCCTCTCAGGTCCATCTCTCTTGACAGAAACGTAAAGACTGACATGAAAGGGAGATGTGGGTGATGCAAATGCAACCAGAAAAATAAATAAAGAAATGCACCTTCAAATAAATTCATGTGCATGTTTATCTTTCAATACAGAAAGAAAAGAGACAAACAAGACTGCACATTTGGTACAAAGATTTTGGTAATTTTCTCTCTTTGTGTTTGTTGCATCTCTGTCTCCGTCCAATTTTCTCCGTCTTTTCTTCTCTCCCCTTTGTGTCTCGGCTCTGACTCTCCTCTGCTCTTTTTTCTCTGTCTTCCTCAAACACACATACAGTCCTCAAGTGTGCCAGATGTCAATAGCTATATGTGCTCAGAAAATGGCCAGCTGAACTGCTCCATCTTGTTATGATTGTAAATATTGATGGAGAGGGGAGATGTGGAACCAGACCCAGAGCAATGACTTTGCAGATGTACACGAATCTAAGGTTGGTTTTTCTTTTCTCTGTGGACAAATTATGATAGAAAATTCCCTTTTGTAAGTCCATTTTCCCTTCATTTTCTGTGTTCCAACATTCCTTTTTACCGTGTGCCAGCGTATATGTACATATTTTCCTGAGCTTTGATCAATTTTAAGGCCACGATCTGCAGGGAAAAACTTTTTTTTTTTTTACACACTGGTCAATCTTGAGATTTTAGGCTTTCTTGTTTTCATATCATGTCTTCTACATGCAAAGAACACATTTATAATACACATCTCCATGCTTATTTTAATTCTGATTTCTGCTCTGGGCATACAAATTAGCACATTTTTAATTAAATGATGACACATTTGCATGTTTAAACTGACAGTTTTAGAAAGCTTGTTATACAATGTAAGCACTCAGCTTTAGAAGTTTGAAGGCAATATTTTGTTCTCTGAGTTAGATTTTTACCCTGTTCACCTCCAATGTCTTATTTTTCTTGAAGAATTTAACATGTATATATTTAAGGGCAATTTTACCTTTAGAGGCATTTTTCTCAAATTGATTCTTTCTCACATTTTCAGCAATAGGCTATATTCCACTTTATTAGCACTTGCATGCATCAAACATCTCATTTTCATTTCAATACAAGTTCGGAAGGTGTTTAGACAAGGTTTTTTAAAGATGTGATTTTTAGCCTGATAACATTCAATTCCTTAAAACATGCTGAAAATGTATTTTGTAAAAACCCTGTCTCTGATTTGTCAAAAAACAAAAGTACAAATAAAGCAGGAGTGAGATCCTGACCTGACCAACATGAATTTGTTTGTTCAAATCAGTGCATCTAAAATTAAATCATGCATCATTTGAGTTTTTAAACAGAAAATCACAAATCTGGGGAAAATTTCACAGTGATATCTTTTAGATACCGTTTTTAAAATATCTAATAATTCTCTTTGGTTAAATCTTTTTTATGCCATGGTCTGGGTAAATACTCTTTTCAGGTTTGGCTGACAGATGTGCGTTGAAATGGTTTAAGTCACACGTAGTTCGGCTCAATTTTAATCATTGTTTGAAACTAATTTGCCACCCAACTCGTAACTATAGCAACATAAAAAAGCACTCACCATCTTGCCTACATATCACAAAGGCGTGACCAATAACCCAATGGAGCAGGCTAGAAGAAATTGTTTTTTTAGTTTTACCCAGTAACTGTAAACTTATCC
>JAQLOL010000022.1:11000698-11023807 GCA_029783665.1 Naso thynnoides
TTAATTATTATAAGGGGGTTACATCTGAATATTTTCTGTAAAGAGCTTAGGCTATATGTTGAATAATATTCATTTTGTTGCCTTTTATGTTTTTGATGTGCACAAAATGCCTTTTTTTGCCATTTCCAGTCAAGACCATTTAGTAAAGTTTGATGCTATTCTGATGCTTTTGATTGGTTCTCTAGTTTGAATTTGCAGCGCCTGTTGGCTGACAGTCAAAATAATCCACATTGCCGCTCAAAGCTAAACAACCTGTCTTAGAGTTTCCATTATGTTTTCGAATAAAAATGTGCTGGAAATTTAAAAAACAAACAAACAAACAAACAAAAAAATATATCCAGAAATCAGAAAAGGGCTCGAAACATAACCGTGCGATGCAAAATTTGCATCAACTGTTCAAATGCTATTGATGTTTGATTGAAAGTTTCCAAGTAAAACCTGAGGAAACATCTGCAGGTATGTAGCCTAATCAGTACAGCTGTGAGGTCAACACTGCCTGGTTTAAACATTTGAAAATAGTTAACAGTTGAAAACGTTCCTTAGAAATTTAGAAAAATAATCAAAAAGTCATCAAATGTAATAAGTTACATTACTTATATAAAGTAATTAAAATAGTTACATTACTTGTTACATTTTAAATAGGGTAACTATCAATCTGTAACGTGTTTCATTCTCAAAGTTACTTTCCCAACCCTGGTTATTGCTGTTTTGTTTCTCCTCAGTGTGTGACCGATCCAGCTCCACTTATCAGCTGTATTTGCACTGTTTCTTCTTTGGTGTGTTCTTCACAGGTTACTGTTGTTCATGCATGTGGCCAGATGATCCAGAGAATGCGTCTTAGGCAGTGAGTTGAGTTGAAGATTTTCTGTTTGGTCTTAGGTGACATATTTTTGGTTTTCCAGATCTTGTTTAGGGTGCTGAATGTTGCTCTTGCTTTTCCTACTCTTTTCTTGTTATCCTCCTCTGTTTTACCATCCACAGCTATTATACTTCCCAGGTAGGTGAATTTGTTGACCTCTTCCAGTGGCCAGTCCCCGATTATTATGGGATTCATGTCTCTGTTGTTGATTTGCATGATTTTGGTTTTTGGTCTGTTTATTTTGAGTCCAAGTCTAGCTGCAGTTATTTCTAGCAGTTGGAAAGACAAAGGCAAATTAGAGTTTGTTTATTCGCCACCTTGGTGATCACTGAAGACTAAACAAACCTCGAAAGAAAACTTTCTAAGCACAGAAGTCACAGTACACTCAAATATAACACCAGGGGAAACTTTCCCTGGCTCTGTTATCTCGGCTCGCTAAGATGTGTTGATAAAAGCGGTAGAAGATCATTCAACAACAGGCCCGTCTCCCCTGGGGAAGCCTGTCTCACTCCAAAGAGGGAAAACACAGCGATCCCAAGCCTATTTCATTTTAACACAAGGGACGGACTGAGAGAGGAGGAGGGATGGGAGGAAGAAGAGAAGGAGGGAGAGATAATGAGACGGAGTGGGAAGGAGGAGAGGGTCCCACAATCGATCTGGGCTGTAAAGCTACTGCTGCAGGTTGGAGGTCAGTGGTTTGGTCACACAAATATGGATCCCTGCAGCAGATTCTGCAGGCCATGCCAAAGACAAGATTTACTCCCTGCAAAACACTCTGACGAAGAAAGGGTCATGTTTCAAAACACGCTCAACTCAAAACAGATTTAAAAATGTATATTCAGCTATTTTATTATATATTTTAGACTTTGAAAGGCCAGAAGCCTCTTGCTTTATGCTATGAAAAATGCCTTTAAACACTTACTTTTTTGAGTTTTACTTTGTGAACATGCAGATTAGCCAGATTGGCTGTGATATCACCTTCAGAGCCTTTCTCAATTATTCCAGGCAGAGCCCAGAGCTCAGTCAAACAAAAAATAAATATTTGACAGGATTTCAAATATATAATTTTGGCTTGGTCTTAGGCGACATATTGCACTGGAAGATTTCATTCTCCTGCTGGTCTCTGTGGAGGCAATTGTTGACATACTGTGGAGATCTGGGGACTGTAGATGGACAGAGAACAAGCATTAAATGGAGCGGCTCTTATTTCTTACACCTGTTTGTACTGTCGCTGCAGTTATTACGTTATTTCCTTCCATAATCCTGCACAAACAGACTGAGACAGACATTCCTGTGTTTGTTTCTCTCAGCTTCCTTTTCACTGTGTTCTCACCTTCCTTCCAATGGATCCAACCTCTATTCATTTGGGACTGCTGAGTCCGCAGAGTGACAAAAGGCTATATTTGGATGTACTGTTTTGGGTTGTGTGGTGTGAGTATGTGTGCTTCTATGCAAGCGGAGAAACTCTCTCTATCTTTTTCCATGTCAGTTCACACAACACTAGCCCAACGAAGCTTAACCCAACGAGCATTGAGTTGTATATTCGCGCTGTATTGATTGTCTGAAGGATCAATGCAATACTTCTATCTTTGATTTATACCCCTTAGTCTCCAGGCTCTCTGGGTGCTCTTTGATTGAGCTCTTTGGCCACTGGTTATAAAAGTGGGAAGCTGAGAGACAATCGATCACTGTACAGGTAACCTGACCCAGTTTGGAAGATGTACTGTGCCAGGCCGCGTTTGCTTACAGAAAACTCACAGGATACTACACTCTCTCCTGTTCTCACACAGACACACATACACACACACTGCCCTAAATCAGCAGTCTGCTCTGTTGTATCTGACAACTCAAGCCTCAACAGAGGAGGAACAGCGTAAGGAGAATGACTGGCCCAAATGGTAGTACTCTGTAGCTTCTGAGATGAAGCTGAAGGAAATCAGGATGTTGCTACACTTTCATCGTCATTTTTTTCTTATTTCTCTCCCTCCTAACGCTCACACACACATACACTTTGCTTCTTGTGCTTGTAAAGACCCTCCATGTATACCCTGCCCACAAACCCTTCTTTAACCTCCCACTCACACACGCAGTTCTCAATGATGTGCTGTAACTTTAAGCAACGGAAACATGACTTTGTAGAAACAGATTTCTCAATATAACTATTTTATTGTGTGTGGGCATAATGACAACAGAGACTGCAGTTGAGCATGTAATATACATGCTCAATCCAAATATGCCTCAGGCTGTAGAGTCATTAGAAGCAACAGACAGCCTGCTACTTAAAATTTGCACACGTGAACAAGGCGCCTTTCATCCCAAATACATGCCTGAACTATCGAGTGATTCTGTGTCTTCAATGTAAAGCAGGTCTCCACTCTTAAACACCTTGTTAAAGAAGAAAAAAATGAAATCAAACTCAGACTGATCCTCATCACGACAATGTATGGGAGCATACACATTTCTCTAACCTGCCCCTACACGTCAGTGCTCAAGGTAATACCTGAAATGTTTCTATCTCCCTGGTTGCAATACAAGAATTGCCTTTTATGACAGTGTAAAGCTCTGGTTTCACATGCAAAGCATGGGTCAATTAGTGACCTTTACCATCTACGTAGTACAGTTTGCTGCAGTGTGCGGCTTTATTCAGACCTCAGCTTCAGTGGAGACGTGCTCCGCTCACTACCTGCAAATGAGACACAGGATGAGGGGAAAACACAAGAGAGAAAGAGAGAGAGACAGGACGAGAAGTAATGAGAGAGATGGGGAAGCAGCTGGGAAGAGAGAGTTGTGTGCATTTAATTCCAATACATGGATTAATATATGCCCATTTACTTTCCTAACCATAATCTCTAAGGGAACATGCTATAGCGGAAAACTGCTGTCATGACTGACGAGGCCTCATCCTTTCCTTCACAGTCTCCTCCTCTTGTGGTACTGAATGTATTATTAATGCAAATACTATCAGTAGGACTTCAGGCTTATCTACAGAGCAGCCATGTGGTTTTAAAAGTGTCAATTAGGACCTGCGTTCTCACTCTTAATAAGTCTCACTCTGAACTTTTCTTTGTACTTAAAGGCATAATATGCAGCAATTTTCCTAAATATAAAACATTATACAGACTCATGAAAAAGTAATCTCTCTTGATCATCACTTATGACCCAGCAGAGGTGTGTGGTGTCTGTTTCTACAGTGACTTCGTCTGTATTTCCTTGTTTTCCTCTTTGCTGCATTCAGGATGTATTTGGGCATCAGCCTTTGAGCAGTGATGTACATAATGAGAATGCAAGAGCTTTTAACAGCAGGCAATAGGCTCAGTCACCACTGTGTGAGCTCACTTAGCAATGAAGTAGTGAAAGAATGATGTATTAGACCAGCCCAAAAGTTAGCACTGGTTCCCTCGATAAAAAGTTTATAGGATTTTCAAATGGGTTTTAAGAAAAAGCTCTGTGACATACACAAGTGTATACTTACATATTTTGTTCAGCATGATAATCTTCACCGATGAACACCACGTTTGGGTTTTTTTTGAAGAGTAAATGATATCGCCAGAAGCAAAAATCTGTTAGGCTTTAAAAGAATTACATCGTGGCCAAATGACTAAAGCATTTAACTTCTGATTTGATGTAGCCCACTTGCTTTTCTACAAAACTCTCTCCTCTTAGCGTGACCTGAGTTAGCTAGTAATCATGGCTATGTCAACTGCTAGTCTCACATCATCTTCAAAGATATTATATGTCTCATTCCTTTTTCATGTGATGACATCTAACATATCTAACAAACACTGTAGTCTCTTTTAGCTGCTTGTTATCAACCGCCTTTTTTTAAGATGCACAAATGCGTAACGGTTCCGAAATTGTGTTTATACTGGTATATTTTATGTTGCAGAAGTGAAGTATCTTTAGGCTGTGTTAACCACAGACCTTATTTCAGGCACTTACTGTAACTGAAAACCCATTCAAAGAGGACGAGGGAACCAAAAGTGCAAAAATACTAACTGACTAACTGACTTCAGCGTTTTAGGACTCATTACTTAAAACCACTCAACAAGCAGTGACCTAACAGATGTTTTTAAATGAAAATATTCAACATTATCATTTCAAGTCACTAATACCTTTCTTAACTTTTCCCATAGAATTATTTCATATGTGACTTACAGCTTTTCAAGTACTGTTAGAAACTGCTCTACAATGCACAGCTCACTCAGATACAGTTTTCAGGGTCAGTTCATCCATTTATTTGATGTGTACACTTTGTCTGGGGGCTGGTTGTTTGCCTTGTTCAGAGAGTATTTAGAGAGTTCAGATAACCTTGAATAATCTACTCAACCTCAAACTGACAGTACTGGGTTTTATGTGTGAGGTGGTTGATTTGCCATTCATCCCAATGACATAACATTCAGTGAGAGGTTGTAAGACATCTGCAATGGCTGGTGGAGACAAAAGAAGAGACAGAGAGACAAAGACAGTCAGAATGTAGGAGAAACACTGACTTACAGGCCAATTTTCTGGTCACCAAACAAGGAGCACTGCAATCATGCATAAGTAAGTGTTTGGATATAAAACACAGAGTGTGTTAATTAAATGAAAAGATTGTTCCTTGTTTTGTTTTTTTTTCACTCTTTTCTGCTCGTTAATGCGGAGGAGGTCGTGTCACCAGACAGTTTTGGTTGGTTTCAATTCTCTGCTGAGTAAGGGGGCGAAAGGTTGTGTCATGTGACAGCTAAGCTTAAGTGCCTTTTGTTTTGACTGAATGCCATCTGTCCACATTGCCCTTTTAGAGTATTGACCGCGAATCCCAATGAGTACAGTGCTGCCAAAATAAGCAGAGCTCTGTCCAGGCACATTCAAGAGAAAATAGCTGTGGGCAAAATGGACAATCACCCCTGACTGGAGACAAGAGTGTCTGAGGGTCACCAGCAGAAAGTTAGGGAAAACAGCAGAAGAAAACCACTAAATGGTAAGACACTAAAAAGTATCGAGTGGAAAGAAAAAATAACTCTGACAGACGTTACGCCCTTTTAATCAAAATATATTCATAGCACTCCACCCACAAGGTCAGCACTCTATTGTTAGGCTTTTTATAATAATTGAAATGACATAATGAGCCATGGCGCACAATGCAGAAAATTCTGACTGTCAAAAAAAAGTAATGGTCAAATCTCAGCTTTGCCGAGCTGTATTGTTTGCTTTGGAATTTAATGTCAAGTGCCAAAGGACACAAGGGGCTTCTGAGTCCTATTGATTGAACTAGGGTCAAGTTTCCTTCCCGTGAGTTTGCATATGAGCGCTTGAGCGGCAATGACAATCAGTTTATGTGACAGTGACAATAGGACATTAATGAGAGAGGAGAGGAGAGGAGAGGAGAGGAGAGGAGAGGAGAGGTGAGGAGAGGAGAGGAGAGATAAGGCAAAAGATAGAGGAAGAAAGGAGAAAAAGCATAGCTGAGAGAAACATCTTTTGTTTTTCTCATTTTCTTCATGTAACTGCTATTATGTTGGCAGCTATTGTGTCATGGTTATTGTTATGCTTTCTGTAGACGAGCGAGAGATATGGTTTCTAAAGCCTCTCTAGGCGTAAGACTGAGGGAAGTGATAAGAGTGAAGAGTCGTAATTTCACATTTAACAGAAATTATCATCCGTAGAAGAACTCATATTTGAAGACGGAGCACAGAGGGGAAGTCTGTAAACCACATCAAACTCTCAACAGACTGTTTTAATGTAGAAAGGAAGCCATTAAGAGACTTTGGAGTCTGATAGCTGTTTTTCCTCCTGCCCCTCCTCCTTCATGAGGAAATGGTTTCCAAGACTGACACTCATCTGATTTGAGTCATATTGTTTGTCATGGGCATCAAGTGATCAGAATAAGATATATAAAAAGCCATTAGTTTTCTATTACTGCCAAGCTGGATGGACAGGCACTCAGCGCTCAGCCGAATCACTGTGTTTAAAGTGTCAGGTTGGTTGAAAGAAGTCTACCTCTGTGGGGGCTCCCCTGCCACTTCCCTGGGGGCTGAGTGGCTGAAATGACCATAAAACTCTGTTGAGCTAGACAGCCTGTAATTTCAGCGGCGAGTGGCGCTTCGCCGAGGTATAATGGAAAGCCTGTGGAAGCCATGAAATTTGCTGCATCCCGGTGTTGGAACACCATTGTCTGAACACTCAGGACACCTCTCTAAACTTTAAATTACTGTTTTTAAGCCGTCATTGTCTGAAAGAGCTCTGCATCTAAAAAGAAACACAGTGCTTGTTCAGTTTCTTTAATCTTCCGCGGTCTTTGCTGTTCCTCCAGAAATCTGACGTTCACATTCTTTAAAGGCAACAAAAGTAAAAAGACCGATTGCCCGAGAGAAATAGAAAAATGGAAAATGTGGTTTTAAAGGTTGCTTTGTATGGGCACAATGCAGTTGTTCTCTCCCCTCTCTGTCTGTTGTATCTTTGTTATCATCTGTGGCATGATTGTGGATACAAGTGCTTTCTTTCACTCAGAACAGGGACTGATGAGAGAGGACTCTGAGTGAGGAAGACAGGTGTGGAGAGGGATAACTTTGTACTTGGGCAGTGTTTCTTGTGTGAATTATCATTATGCATTGCTATTTGAGTGTGTGTGCTTGCGTGTGTGTGCATCCATATCAGTCTCTGCTGCCAGAGCGACCGTATGTCCTGTTTTCTGAACCGTGGCTTTAGATGTGATGTTAGCAGCATGTCACATCAAGGGGCTCTCCCTGGGTGATTTGATAGGAGGGCGGATGGAGATGGAGTAATGAAGTGAGTCTGAGTGGGTTTTGCTGCTGGAGGCCTGAGCTCATCACACCACACTGGCTGCATCTCTGCCATGGTGAAAGACACAGTAAGAGAGACACAGACAGACAGGGAGACAGAGAGTTTACAACCTCATCACCCTGTTTTCCTTCTCAGCCAAATCTGCTCGTCTGCACTCTTATTCGCAGATGAAGAAGATGCAGGACATTTGTCTTATCTGATTGCAAAAACAGAAGGACTCCTGTTGATAGACTGTATTATTGCTGCATGGACTCTCCTCTCTGAGTATCCTGAATGACAATGTCCCTCCTGCCGAAAGCAATAAATTCACTGTGTACGCATAAACAAGAAGGTAGAGGCTCAGTATCATTACAATGCATTTCATCTAATCCGATTACTTCAGGACCCCATTAAAAAGGTACAAAATATGTCATAGCTGCAATGCATACTTAAAGACAAGGAATATTGTAAATATGTGTGACATCAACCTTCAAACTGTTTAGACTGCAGCAGCATGCCGGTGTTTGCACCATCAGCACTTGTTTTTTAGAATAAATTTCTTGATAATGCATCAAGTATAATGCCTTAAAACTCAGTGACAACATATATAGACTAATGACTCTTTTACAATTTTGTTAATCAGAATGTGTGAATCTAAAAATATATGTAAAAGCTTAATTTGGATTTTGTCTGTTTTGGTACTATTCTTTTTTTGTGAGAAAAAAACGTTTATTTAAAGGTGCCACATCTGTAGCATTTAGAATAATGTGGGGGGGGGGTTTCACATCCGTGCTGAGACAGTTGGTTAATTACTTGGTGGGTAGACTTTTCACATTTTCTTGTTGTTAATTGCATTCTATGCAAAGGCTCCTAGGTTGCTTTAGTGTAAAGTAAAATCAAAAGAGACTGTTCTTGCAGCATAAGTTAAGGTGCATATTTACACGTTGCTACATGGGCAACACAGCAAAAGAGGGGGTAAAAAATGAGCTGAAACATAAAAACTTGGTCAAAACATGTCTTACTCCAGTGTAGACTGGTAGACTGGTTGTTAAAGCCTGTCAGAATAAGACTGAAAAATTCACTGAATTCCTGTTTAAATTTCAAGAAGAAACCATCCATCTGAAACTTAAAGAGGCCAACAAAAATGCTGTCTGAAAGCAAACACTGACATATTTAGAAAAAAAACAGTTGTTTATCACCAAGAATTCTATGATAAAATTAAGATCACTTTCATGTCTGTCAGTTAAAAATTTGAAAATACACCCAGAAGATAGTTAGCTTAGCTTACCATAAAGTATGAAGGCAATGGATAGCCTGACTCTGTCCTAATGAAAATAAATTTTGTAACACACTTCTGAAGCTCACTTTTACTAACACACTGTGTCAGAATAAGGCTAGCTGTTTTTTACAGAAGTGTATTGCTGTTACAATATAAAACTAAAAGTGGATCAGTATCATGTTTTAAGGTGATAGGTTTATTGTTAAACAGTAAATTTATCAGTTATAGCATGACACTTTTATCGTTTTAACATTATACTATTTACATTGCGAAAACATGAAACTAATCACATTATGGTGTGATCATTTCTTATTATGACAACAAACTTATCTCATTACAACGTGATAATTTTTTGTTATAACGATATACTTATCACGTTATGACGTGATTCTTTCTCATTACAACATTTAACTTATAACACAATAGCTGCTTTTTGTAACAATAAACTTATCATGTTATAACATGATAATTTCTTGTTGTAACATGATAACAATATTGTTATAACAATAAATTTATCACGTTACAATGCAATAACTTCTTGTTATAACAATAAACTTATCATAACATAATAAGTAGATTGTAATAACAAGAAATATTCATGTTATAATGTGATTGTTTTGCAGTTTAACAATATAATGGTATATTTTTAGTTTCTCTCTTTAGTTTGTATAGTTTCATAACCTGATAAGTTTGTCGTTATGACAATAGATTATCATGTTATAACATAAGTTTCATGTTTCAACGATATAAATATTTTATTGTTATGACAATAAAAGTTTCAAGTTATGACATAAGTTTGTATTTTGGAAAAAAGTGAAAATGTCGTGTTATGACACAAAAATATCACATTACAACATGAAGCGTTTATTGTTATAACAATAAAAATATCACGTTAAAACATAGTATTGATCCACTTATATTTTTAGGGTGTTGCAGCATTACGCTTCTGCAGTTTTCACTTATGCTATGCTAAGCTAAACATTTCCTGGCCTCATGATAGTTATACTAATCTTATCACAGCCTTTTGTAACAAAGTGGAAAAATAAGTCTTTAATGAACAGTTCCTAGAACTGTAAGAAGCAAACAATATCAGCACCACTGGCTTGAGAGCAATGCTGGCGTTCTGATAGGCATCTGAATGGTGAGTCATTTCTTTTGGTAATTAAAACGTGTCACAATTAATCAGACAATAATGTATTGCTATTAAAATTCTCCCCATAGTACCTTTTGAAAAACACACCAGTGACTATATAACAGACTGAAAAAGCAGAAAAGGCTATCAGAGCAGCTATCGCAAAAGAGCCAAGTTTATCAGGTCCAGAGTTGCTCCAAAAAAAATTTGCAACCAGCTGAATACCAGCCAGAAAACTCATTCAATCAAATGCCTTAGCTAAACCTTTTTCTGTGTATGTGTGTTTGTGTGTGTGTGAGGGAGAAAGCATGTTTGAGTGTGTGCTGGTTTGTGTTCACTAAGGAGAGAACAGCCTGAGGTATCTTACAGTACCTTTGAACTTAAGGCTGCAAAAAGTGGTCAGGCTGGTTCAGAATGAATGACTCATTGCAGAGAGAGAGAAAGAGAGAGAGAGAGATAGAGAGAGAGAGAAAAATGTGCAATGGATTGTGATTCACTTAGTGGGCAGCTGTGATGTGAACAGGACAGACAGAGCAACTTTGCACACGCTACTCCCAATAAACCTACTTAAGTGGATTAGCAATGCCACCCTGGGGGCCTCCACAGACTTAAGCTCTTATCACAAACACACACCGAAACAAAACATACTATTTTTATCAGTATCCTTGGTTTGTGGGGAAAGTGAGTTTGGGACACACTCGAGATGTGCAGGATAAGCGGGCAAGTGCTGTAACGGCCAAACAAGGCATATGATATTTTTATCGCACTGTCATAAATGCATGACCATGGGGTATATGTTGCATGCATAGACTGTTTAATGCATGGTTACAGTCTCCGTAATGTCAACTATAGGTTTCTAAAGAGCCACTGTGAAGCTCACTGTGCTGGCTGGCTGCAGCCTTTGCCATTTGAGAATGTTGGACTCTGCTGATGGCCTGGCTGATCCAAAAGGGGTGAAGCATATTCTTGGACAGTCTGTTGGTACAATCATATGTACAGCGAGTTATATTACTCGTCCGATTTTACATGAAATTTCTCCCAAAGGCACAAACACAGCCAATAGGTCAAGTTCAGTGACTCGATATAGCTTATATGACCCCAAGCTGCAGCTGTCACTCAAAGAACGCAAACATGTT
This sequence comes from Naso thynnoides, assembly GCA_029783665.1. Lineage (NCBI taxonomy): Eukaryota > Metazoa > Chordata > Actinopteri > Acanthuriformes > Acanthuridae > Naso > Naso thynnoides. The sequence goes on from JAQLOL010000022.1 coordinate 11,011,864, forward strand.
TATTCCTGCTGTAAAGTAAAGCATTTTAACGTCGGAGGCTTACTGGGATTGACTTGCTTTTGAAGCCACCCTCAAGTGGCCATTAGAGGAACTGCAGTTTTTGGCACTTGCTGGTTGGCTAATTTTTTTTAGTCCCCGAGGTCACCGCCTGTTTGCATGCCATGTACAGAGTGAATGGCTTGTTGGCACTAAGGCGTGAGTGAAACCTGATTGCTATTCAGGACACCTGTGCTAGCAGCCGGAAACAGATGTTGCACATACATTCCCGGTTTGATGTTGGTCACAATTGGCAGCGGCTGTAAAAATGCAAAAACAGTGCCAAAAATTAGCCCTTTTGCTTTGAAATTTTCTATGTGTATGTACGTTCATCTGCTGCCATGTGCTTCTGACTAACTCTTGCTTCTCTTTCTCTGTATGTGCTGTGTTTCTTGTTTGTTATGCAGGTCTAGGCTGGCTGATTACATGGTAAACTGCTGGGTGACTCCGAACACAGTGAGCACCTGTCCCAACCAAGACAATCACCAAGCCTGCCTGGCCTCCTACGCAAGGCTCATAGGTCAGTACAGAGCAGGATCACAGAAAAGAACATTAATCTCAAAATGCAACAGTATTTTCCCTATTTTTAGACACATAATTGATGGTTAAAGACAGTGTGAGCCAGGGGAAACTCTTGTTTTGATCCCTTATGGCGTGATATCTCCCACTGCACATGGGATGTCAGTTTACTACTAGAAGTAATTAGGGAGTAGAGGCACAGAGAGAGCGTTTACTTAATTAAAACTCTCGATGACCATCTGTGTGCTCATAGTATATGTTGCTTCAGACAATGTGCACAGACTAGTACATGCACATTTTTCAGTCCCTGCCAACATTCGATAACAGCACCTCAGTGATGTTGCAGCTGCATCACGGAGCTCACAGAGTTCCAAATGAAAATTTATATGAAACAACTTTTTCCACACAGTGGTTGCTGAAGTGTCCATATATCAGTAGCAGTCACTGCTTCCACAGCATGTGTCATAAATTGTGCAGTATGAAGTGATAATATGCCATGGTGCTTCCTGGATTTCTCTGGAAAATGTTACACAAAGTGCATCTAACACCCCTGACTCCAGCTGTAAGCACCGACACAGAGAGACATTTGAAAAGTAAAATGTTTTGGTACAACAGTTCAAACAACACACACACACACTTCCTAAAGCACCTACCTTGCAAAATATTCACAACGTAATGGCCTCTTTACATCTAAAATAAAGCATTACAGAATGCTTCACCTTTCCATAAACTCAAACAGCGTAAAGCCGTTCCTATGACTGTTTGCAATAAATGTAGTCCATTATTGTCCATTAGTGACCCATAACTGTTTGTCCTAATGTGTGTATGTGTTTGTGTCATGTGTGTGGATGCCCTCACAGGGACAGAAATGACTCCCAACTACGTTGACAGCAGCTTCTCCGACTGGACCATCTCCCCATGGTGCACCTGCAAAGGCAGTGGAAACCAAGAAGAGGACTGTATGAACTTCCTGCGGTATTTCACCGATAACACGTGCCTCAGTAAGCTGACCTGGCACACGGACACTCTGCATGCATCTGAAATGTGTTTTGTAACAGACAGGCAGGTAAAGGCATGTAGTACTGATTAGAGCACGAGAATGTGATGCAGTATTTAGTCTTGCTGCCATGTAAGAGTAGAGTGAACTTTGATCCAATGCAACTTTAATGGTTTCATGTCAGACTCTGTTCTCCAGTGAGCTAACTGTGGATGTGATGTTGTTGAGGAGTGATTTGTGGTCAGGGGAAATAATGATGGATGGGGTTGGAGTACAAACAGTAAATTAAATAGTGGACAGAGCCACAATGAAGCCGGCCACTGATATGTGGACTAGTGAGTTTTGCATTTTGGCTTTTGCCATTGTAATTTTTTTGGAGCCAGAAGTGACCGTGCCTGGCAGACAGCTAGAGGCTGCATTCACTCAGACTGGCCTTGCCGTTGATCATGCATAACTATAAGCCCAAATATAATTTAAAACAGTGAAATAAATTAAAATTCAACCCGATAAAGTTGCCATTAATGGAGAAATTACATTAAGAAACCAAAACTGTTTATTTGTTGTTTTGTTTTGTTTTGTTTTTTGATATTAAAAATATTTTTAGTTCTGCTTTAAATGTGAGCATTTTATTTTTAGGCTTAATGGGAATAGACCTGCTTTTGGAACCATTAGAGGTACTGCTGTTTCTGGCACTTTAAAGCTGGTTACATTTATCACCCTGAAAATTTTCACTTGGGCTGAAGCTGCAGAGCGGAATAGTTTTCAGTCACCCAGGTATTAAATGTGAAAAGAAAATTGAGGGTTTTTTTTAAAACTTTCATATTATTATTAATATTACTGAGAGAAAAAATATGTTTTTATTATATTTTTAATAATAAAGCTTGAAGGGTTAAGTGAATTTTTTTAAGCATGGATGAATGGTTGGATAGATGTGAGAGGAGGGCCTGATGGATGAATCGATGGAACTTCTTGCAGTCCTGATGAACGTTTTTCTGCCTCATAGTTTGATGCAATTTATCCACGGACATCCTTTTGCCCGCTGATTACATTGGAATTAAATGTTCTTAGTTTCTCAGAAACCAGTCATTTCTTATCATTTCTCATCCCTCCTTCAGGCAAGATCTGCCCAGACTTTAATACAAAAGAAACCATTTGCATGCCATTTTAACATTCAATCTAAGGGAGTTAAGGGGCTTATCCCTTACAGGAGAAAAATGTCATGAAAGAGAGCAGATCTAGCTCACATGAAATAATAGCAGAAGCTGAAATACATATCATCTGTATATCTAATGCATAACACACAGGGGGCAGCATGACAGAGTGTTCAAACATCTTTATGCTTTTTTTAGGGAAATAAAAAAAAACAGCAAGCTCCTTGCCTGTGATGGCAAGTGAGCAGTGTCATCACTGCAACAAGACACCATTGCCTTTAACATGTTCCATTGTGTGGATAATGCCTTTAGACCATTTCAATAGATTGCTGGGGTACCATTTTAGCTGAGTGTGCAGGATGAGGGATGAGGCTGGGAGCTGAGGAGGCGTCTTGAAAAATAACACAAAATGCAGCATCTCCTCTCTGCAGTCAAGGGAAACAGGCGATAAACCTCGACTCACCAGAGAGGAGAATATACACAAAAATGCACTCACTATACAGTACTACAGTGAGCATATACTGTATTTCTAAACAGTCAGATGATCTTTCAGCTTCTCATGACCTCGAACAACCTCACATTGCCATCCGAATTTTCCCACTTTGACTGTTTCTGTCTGTTTCTGCAGAGTAGTCCTGTGTATAAGGAATGATGAACCAAAGCACAGTGCAATAGAAAACCACAATGGAGAAAATATTTACCTCCTTCCTAATTTTCTACATACAAAATCAAGCAAAGGAAAAGAATAATAGTTTCAGTATTTATTCAAATCTGTGTTGAGGCCATCAGACAAAATCCCAGCTGAAAGGAAATTACGATCACAATCCAAACATAGTCTGAACCCTGATTTCCCTCCTCTCTCTGTCTCAGCTCCTCTTGTTCTTTTCCTCCTTATCTCCTACTCCATCTGTCCCTGCAGGTAGGCCAATGCATGCTATGCCCAGGAGTTAAAGGAAAACTTATCCAGAGTCATTAAAAAATTGAATTGCTATTGGCGCTGAGCTTAATCACTGAGTGGAACATTTGGATGCAGTAAAACATCCTGTGTGAAGGCCCTCTAGCCAACTGGTTTGATTTATGACTTTATTCCTACATCTTACAGCATCTGTAGGGAGATCGCAAGCCACAGCCGACCCTGACAAACAGATGTGTAACATCACATGTCTCAGCAGTACTTCTCTGGCTCTTCACTGCTAGTATTAAAGTTGTTAGGCTTCGCTGGTGAGCTCTGTTCCTCTCTGTGGTTTTATTTTCCTGCAGCAGCTCAAATCACCAGTGTTGAACGGAAAAAGAAACCCAAAGGCTGCTTGTCTGAAGGTGTATATCTGTGCCATTGTGTGTGTTCTGCTGTACAGTATATGTACTTGTGTATGTGTGTTGCACACTGTGTAGGTGGACTGAGAATGGGATGGACAAATCTGTGGGGTATGGAGAGTACTGAGGATTGTGTGTGTCCATCTAAATATGCATAGCCCTATTTGTCCTTTGAGTAGTGGTGGGGAAATGCCATTTCTCCATTGTTTGGTAATGTTTTGAATTTGATCAGACACATAAATCTATTCAAAGTCATCTCTGCATGCTGACCCTATAATGGAGGTGGTTGCCAAGCAATTACATGCCTTGCCTTCTCTCTGGCTGAACAAAGAGAAACAAGGCTCGTGTTTTAAACGGATGAGCAGTGAAAAGGTACTCAGCCCCTATTTTACCATATCTAGCTGAAAAGCTGACTGAACAGGGATTTATCACATTTTTGCAGAGGCGCACACATGCACTTCCCCTCAAAATTACACACATGCATACAGTATATCTGCAGGCAGACCCACCAAGCACTCATATGCATTCATAGGTTGCCGTCCTCTGTTTGAGCTGATTGATTTGCTACTTTTAAAAGATTCCCTTTTTGAGTGCACAACTGCCGGCAAAAAAATTGGGGTTCATCATCTCAAGTGCTACTATTTGGTCAGCGTGTTGCAATATGAAAATGGTTGTTGCAACATAAAAGGGTTTTTGTAATGAGCCGAGGACACGAGCAACCAAAATTGTTTGTATTTGATAAATGTGTCCATTGTGTCGCTGCAGGACTCCTTACAGAGAAATAATTACTGGCTAAATTGATAGCATAAACATGTTAGGCATTCAGTTATAAGGCACAACATAATTTATTAAACATAAAGCAGTATTGGAGTTTTTTAAGTGAAATCCCTCTCAGTGACAGACTTCATGAGCAAAGCTCTGATTGCGGTTTCTGATTAGTTTGGCGAACAACTTTCAAGCTTACTGACGAAGCAAAAAGACTGGCTCTCTTTTTCTTACTCCATCCTTCCTCAGTCCCTCTCCACCCTCTCTCGTTCCTGTGGTTGCCAAAGATTGGGCAGGGTACCAAGAAGTTGACTTAGAGCTGTCTGTCCTAGCTGGCTCCATGCTTTGATGTCAGTCAGAAACAAATGACTTTATCTCTGTTCCCACAGGGAATGCCATCCAGGCCTTTGGATACGGGATAGACAACATGCACACCAAAAATCTGTCCATCCCAGTTCCCTCGGCAACAGCGAAGACGGGATCAGATTGGTCAGCAGGAACATCAGAACCTCCCTTTGTCACCATCCCAAAGGTAATTGTATTGCATTGTTTCAGATGTTACAGGTATAAATTTTTAAGCAAAATGTAACCTGCAATAATTACTTACTGACCATTTGTCAATAGGATTTTTTCAATCAAAGATTTTAGTCTTGGAGTTGCGTCTGACCAGTATGGGATTTTTTTGGGCCGATGCCAATATTAGGTAGCAAGAAAATATTGATATCCAATATATCGGCCAATAGTATATGTATTTAATATCAGCTAAATGCGGTAATCAAACACTCATGTCAAAGATATGTAAAGGAGGCAGGCTGTCTTACATTTTAACAAACTTTATTCTAAACACCAGCCCACTGAACAGTAAACACTTCACTTATTAGTTATTAAATAACGAATAGTCCATAATTAGACCACTTTAGATCACTAGTCCAAGCATATTTTCTTGCCTTAATAAGTAGTTTTACTGTCGGCACATATGAGAGAAGAAATACCCTCATACCAATATATCTGCAATAGGCCAATACTGGCCGCTAATATCAGCAAACCAATATATTGGTCAGCCCACAGTAAGAAGTAACTGGTGTTTAATATTGATATTAAATGTGACATGGTGAATATGTCATTACCCAGTATCAGTATTGATATCCTCCTTCCATCCTGGAGTCAGTAATAACCAGTACAGGTGTGAAATTTCAAACTAAATCATTTTTTTGTTATTGCTGCAGCACAAAAATGAAAATATACACAAAAACATTAAATTTCTCAGTAGTTTCAGCAACTTCTTTGCATAAAATTTTTTAAATGGACCTATTACAAGACTAACCACAAAAACGCTCCTCCATCCTGCCTCCATGAAAGGTGGATTTTGTACAGAAGCAAGAATCATTAAACTCAACACAGTGCACTGTTTGCGTTCACATCACGTTCAATCTCAGTGCTTGTTAAAGCAATTGGCACATCAGAACAGACCCTGTATGATAAGACAGTTTATGCTACACCCAAGATGATGACATTTGGTTGAAATATTATATTTCTCTCACACACAATGAAATAGTGAAAGAAACGGTAGGTGGGGGGTTTAATCTGGATTAGAGGCTCTAAAATACTGGCTCAGGGCCTGTTCTCTGCTGAATGCCGTCTACTCTGACGACTGCAGGCAACTCGGCTATAACTGAGTTCACCGTCTGGAGCGGAAAAACATCAGTCTCTGTTGGGCTGCGAGAATGCATGTTCGTTTGTCTTTTAATAAAGCTGTTATTCATTTTCTCTTCAAATACCCCGAAATGTGAAAATGAACTATAATGTCCGCCAAGGACTTCTCCCCAATCTCCGTCTCTCTTGGGCAGAACAGAAACATTTCGCTGCACTTTGGGACACTGAGAGATTTTTCCTTTGTTTTTTTTTAATCCCGCTGTTGAGTTTGATTAGTTCTCACTGTGAAATATTGTTCTGCATTAGAGCTGTATTTTAAATGTGCGTACAGCCTTCTGGTGTATGACTAATGATGTTTTTCACCTTTGTAGGAGACCCAGTTACCAAGCTTGGCTGTATGTGACAGTGCAGTATGAAAATGTACTTTGTGAAGCCCTCTGTTGCTGCTGCAGTTGATGTTTGGTTAATGTTATTTTTCGGCGACTATTACAGATATACACAAAATGCAAGCAGCGTGCCATGTTTATGAATGCAAATTTGCGTGCAGAATGAATGACTCCCATTAAGACATCTATTTTGAGTAATTCCAGGGGCTTTCACGGCCATTAAATGGTCACACTACGCCCGAGTCATGCAGCATTGTCCTTTACACGGGAACCCTCATTGTTGTGAAGACAGCAAATTAAAACCTTAAAAATGTTGCTAAGAGGAGAATTAATGAACAAGCACCACCGATAACAATAACAGTGTATAATGTTTTGGAAAGGTGTTGGAGAGAGAGAGAGAGCGCGAGGGAGAGAGAGAGAGAGAGAGGATGACAGGGAGGGAAGGGATGGTGGAATTGCTCTCTCCAAAGGTTCTGTGTGTGTGTACGTCAGTATTGATGCGCCGCTCTGTGCCTGTCTCACTGCAGCGTGGTGTTTAATTTATTGTAAAAATGGTAATTAGGAAACAATAAGACGTGTGATTAGTCAAGCAGGAAGTTTATAATTAGAGAGGGAGCTAGTTGGGACATTTTGGGCGGCCCTGCGTTCTCAGACAACTATGCCTGGCAATTAAAACTTGTCAAACTTCCCTGGCAAATAAATTGGGGGAGTGTTGTTGTGGTATGAGCCCTCTTGGCAGAAGACCGACTGTCCAGGGCTGTAAATCTTACAGAAGCCAGCGCGGGCCCCATAGTACCAGGCACACACATGTACAGGCATACTGTGTGAGGTAATACATTAGGTTTGTGACGGATGGAGAGGCAACAAACGGCCATGACACCAAAGGATAACCTATAATATGAAGCACAACTGGAGATAAGTGAGTATAGGAGAATCTGCGGTCCGTGACTGAGCCTGTTCATGTCAGTCACACTGCTCTCTTATAGTGTGTAGAGTATTTTCAGCTTATTTAGATGCATAATTATTCAAAATGTCACTGCCAGTGGTTGTGGGCTTTATTCCATGCTCAGTGAGTAAACATGTGGGCTGAAGCTTGGTCCTTTGAGCCTTGAAGTCAGTAGGGTTGCCATAATGGGTCCTGTTTGTTTACAAGGAAAAAATAGTGGTTTTTCCAATATACTGACACAGGTCTATGGAATCTGATGAAGGATAATAACATCCCTAAATGCTGTCTTTGTTGTACTCCCAGTGCTGTTGTGGGTCACACAGATAAAATGGATTTTGTGTGTCTTATGATTATAATCTTGATTTGAATTTTAATGTGGGCACTTAACAGATTCCTAAACAAGGAACTGTTTAAGTTGAACCGTTGATTTCCTGTATATTTTAAGTTTCATTTTCCATGTAATATGAACTCGCTAGGCGACCTCATAATCATTGGGAAGCCAGTGTTCCCATGGATCACTGTCATGTGTTGGTGTTCAGCTCAATTGAATGGGATTGATTTTGGACAAAAACTACGTAACTACAGTAAGGTTTACTCAATAACCAGCTCTGGGAGAGGCAGCTGGATTGCACTATTAATTTGACAAAGTGCTGATTGATGGTGAAATTGTTGCTGTTTGCGTAGGAAACTGTTTAGTGTTCTTTACAACAGTTAAAATAAATGCTTGTTAATGTTTGTTACTCTCTCTCTCTCTGCACGTGTTAAATCATGACTAAATGAGCGTGTGTTTTGACTTTGTCTGTATACATGCATATGTGTGCATGTGTCTGTTCTTTTAGCTGTGTGTTTATGTGTGTGTGCCTTCACACAAGCTCGAGTGTATGTGTGGATATTGGCTGCAGCCAGAGATCTGGACTCATGTCAACAGGCTGCTGCCACACATCACTGCCCTTGCTAATTAATTGGCTTTTAGACGCGGATGTGTTTGGTGCATTGTCAAGCTACCCACAGACCCCCCCACCCTCTACCCACCACTCCGGTTCCTTTTTTTTTTTTTTTCCTTTTTGGCAACTGTCATGTGACCATTTCTGTCTATGTAGAGTGCAGAGTGTGCGCAAGTTAAGGTACTGTGAAAACTGCAGCTATTTTGGATTCCACTCCTTTCTCTCCCTCTTTCCCTTTTCCCTTTACAGGAAAAAAAATACCATTCCTGTGTTAATATAATTCAACACTATTTTCTATTTCATTATTTATCTTCTAGTTTATATGTTGTCTTGTTCTGTTGGAAGATGAGGTGCTGGAAGATAACATCTGAGTGGATGTTCTGTCTGTGTACAGGGAAATGGACCAAAGTGCAATCTCTGCAAAGGTTACATTGGTGAAGATGAGTTGAGGGGATGGTGGTGGTGGATGAGGAGGAGGAGGAGGAGGAGGAGGAGGAGGAGGAGGAGGAGGAGAAAATGTTTCATGTTTCTTATGATGTGCCTCTGTATTGCTGTGCTGGACTGAAAATGGTGCCTCTGCAAATTGAGCGAGACTACTTTAACTACGAGGCAAATGGTTATGCTTTGTGTTACAAGAATCCCAGAAAATTGAAAAAGTAGTCAGAATACTAACAATTTTATGGAAGAGCACATAATAAGGCCATTGTGGCCCGGATATAACAGTGGAACTCTGGAGGCCATATAGTTTAATATCTGGACTGATGTTTTTCCCGCTGCTCTTTGCCATTTTGTGAACAGAGGGGTAAACTGCACAGCTTCCTCTCCGTTTGCACACTGTTCATATGTTTATTTTCTTTTGTGCGAGGGTTTAAGCAGTGTTTTGATTTTGCACAGTCAAACTGCATGCAAGGGGTCTTGCAAGCGTTTTGTTCGGCCTGTACTTGCTATAATTTATGCCTTATGAAATATTGAAAGGAATCCACAGCTGCTGCTGGCTTCTGTAATGTGTGTTTGGCTTCGTAGCATGTTTTTCTTGTAAATAAAGTCTGTAATGATAGCTTTAAAAACTGTTTAGAGACTTGCTGGCGCAACCTAAAAGAGTTTTGGAAAAAAGGAAAAGTCCTCACAAGAAGCTTTCCTTTGTTGCCAACTTGTTTAAGAAGCAGAGAGCATACTGAGCAGCAGGGGCTTGAAATATACTTCACATATCAAAACATTTGGTGGATCAAACACTTAATGTGGGTGCCAAAGTGGGTCTGCCACGGGTACATGTCATTTCTCACTCTTACTCTGACTTTCTGACTCCTGTTTTCTCTTCTTCTCTTCAGCTCTGTCCTGCCTCACCTCCCCTCCTGTCTCCCTCTCCTCTCCCTCATTAAATGCCAAAACAAAAAAACAGCACTGAGTCATGTCTAACCTTTACACATCTCTCCCCCTCTGTGTGTTTCTCTATCTGCCCAGTATCCTGAACCAAGAGATGGTGGCCTGGGCAAAACCCAGGGCCTGCTAGAGGATCACTCTGCCTGTCTGTGCGCCAGCGTCTGGGCTCTGGTTCCTGGCCTCGCTTTGGCACTGGTCCTGGCCCAGCATGCCCTATAGAAGCGCCAGGAGGAGAAAAAAGAGGTCATCCACCCACAAGCTGATCCCAAAAGCAGAAGGTGTTATTTCTGAGACTGATATTAAGAAGGCTGAGTCTCTGGGCAGTTGACATAAATGGCATTTTGTGAAAGAAGAAAAAAAAACAAAAAGGAAGAAAGAGGTGGAAAATATTAAAATTTGACAATTGTGAATTTGTTGTTCATTTGATGTGTTGTTAAGGCGGACCTCAACTGTGATGAAGCACGTAGCTTTAAAAAAAGGACCCGTGGTCAGAAGAGACCATGAGAGCCAGTTACTGGGAACGAGTCGCCCTCTGACTCAAAAGATGGAGACACAAAAACCTGGAGGACTGAAGCTGATCATGTCAGAGACTTCTGCACATTTCTCACAGGGAGACAGGGAATGAGCAACATAATTAAAAGAAGACAGGATTGACAGTAAAGGAATTGTTGCAGAGAGAAAAGGAACGAGCGGGAGTAAATGGGATAGAGTAGAACGAAGTGAGAGAGAAAAAGACAGAGAAAGACATATTTCTGCTATCAGTCACACTTTTTTTGTCTTGAATTGGTTCTCGACTTAATCTTCTCTTGGATGAACAGACCACAAATTTAGGGGTGGGGATGGGGGATGATTACATTCTGTCTCTTCAAACAAGTGTAAACTCTAAACTGTAAAGCCTACTCAGTGTTCTAAGTGTTGGTATAGTATCCGTGACCATAATCAATCTACCGTACAGCTCTTTAATTTGGGCGCTACAGTAAAAATTTTTCAGCAGGCTGCAAAAAGAACTATAGATGGTGACGTCACCAGTTATTGGATCTTTGGTCATTTGAGATGTTGTTGTTGATGACTGTGGGTGTATCGCATACGTCCACCTGCACATGTGTATATTTCTGTCTCTATGTATATAAACAACACTTTTCTTTCATTCAACTGAATGGTATCCTCAGTACCTTGAATGGACATTACTGTACACGTTAAGATGATCTGTATTAATTATTGCTACTTACGGAAGGCCTTCATTATATGCGTTTATATTTGTCTATAAAGGTTTGATCACAAAGAATGTATACAGGGATGAGATTAAATGAGCTCAAACTGCTTGGAAAGCCATAACCTGTGTGTGAGTATCATACTGTGTTCATTGAGTGTGTGTGGACAGTTTTTACAGTGTGTATGTGTGCTTGTGTTTACATGCAGGAGAAAAGTAGCTTAAAAGGAGCGGGTGAAATTGCCAGTGTGGGAGTTCATTTGGCCCCTCTGGAGAGCAGAGGTTATGATGCATAGTGTAATTAACTGCAGGGTTTTTGGAGGGTAAGTTTAGACACAACTTTTGGAGAGTGCCGGTGACAGAGCCTTTTAACTCCATTGTTCCTCTTAAAATAAAATATTTTAAGGTACTGTATTGTGAAAATTCAAAAATGTCCTTAATGGACCATACCGGCAATTCTATATGTCATTGTCCTTTGTCAACACTGGCCACATAGGTTACATAAACCCCACCCATTTTTCCTAGAATAGCGTTATCTATGAGATATTGTGTTTACATTTTGTCGATATTCAATAAATGGTACAGAAAGTAGCTGAAAATGTGTGACAACTTTAGTTAAAAAGAACGTCTGTGTCAAAATCCT
>JAQLOL010000022.1:11027560-11039329 GCA_029783665.1 Naso thynnoides
ATCTCGCTGAAATCTTGACTGATTTAGCTACGGGTTGGTTTCTTACAAACTTTATTAACGTGGCTAGAATTCTGCACGTTTTAACATGTTAAGATGGCGGCTTTTCTCCTCAAAAAATGACTTAATCACGCTAGCATAGTGGTGTAACGTAAACTCATCATGCATCTTTTTACGCATTGGTATGTTACTCGCCTTTTTACTGTGCGCAGTGGTCGGAAAGTGTCCAGAACACAGTGAGTTTACGTTAAGGTTGAAACCGCCAGATTTAGTTGCACGTTATTTCCAATTTGTTTGTTTGGTCTGTTAAAAATATCTAACATTATGATTCCTACAGGACATTGCTGGTGAACTGATCTAAGGATGCTAGACTTCTGTGCAGCCTATGGCTGTTCAAATCGCCGCTGTGGTGATACGAAAACCCGTGGGATAACCTTTCACAAGTATTAAGATATTACAATACCATGACTATATTAAGTAATCGTTAGTTACTTAGTGGAAGTATGTACAATACTTTTTTAATAACTGTTTTAATGTGGTTATAAATAGGCTATAGCCTACATACATACTTGAAGCATAATAATTCAGATGTATCCTTACACTTAATGTAAAAGTGAGGAATGAAGATAGTGACAATAATGTAATTATCTGTGTGCATTTCTCATGTGTTTAAGGTTTCCCAATACCAGAGAGAGGAGGAGGAAGTGGGAACTTGCCGTAAAAAGGGAGGGCTTTGTTGCATCAGACAGGACCCTGCTCTGCAGTGCCCACTTCAAAACAGAGGATTTTGACAGGACAGGGCAGACTGTCCGTCTTAGAGATGGTGTTGTGCCCTCTGTCTTTAACTTTCCACCTCATCTTCAGAAGGTATGTGTATCATTGACCAGCTAGAAGGTGTATACAATTGATATATCAATAAACATATGTGATTAAGTGTCACACTTCAGTATCACAGCACATTTCAAACACTCAATACGTCTTTACTTATCCTTATTTTAGTCAGTAGCAACAAGAAGCACCAACACATCAAAGAGAACATAGGACAGCCTGCCAACGATCTTGTCTCAGGATGCCCTTCAACCTGATGTTGTGAGTATTTGCATCAGTATTTGCATGTCACAAACACATTACACCATCATATGGCTTATTATTATTTGAGGTGGTACTCCTCTTCCAGTGTTCAACCAAAGCGGTTCTCCCTCTCTCCTCTGCCTTATCTTCCTGCTTTGCTTCTCAGTCTCGTTTGTCCTGTCTCTGACTTGGAGCCTCCCTCATGCACTCCTCTCCAAACTTAAAACATGTCGGAGGGTTGTGTGCCTAGCGAGCCTCGCCGTTGAGGACGTTGAATACTCCTACAGATTCGGAACCCCGATAGTGGGCAACTTGCGAATTGGATTAGGCTTGGTCTCCAGCTATGGACAAAATTGGTTCACGTCAGCAGTTGTCCAGGGCCCCATGCCAGCAGAGCTCAGACAGTGGCTTTGAACCGCGCCATGGAAACATGGACTGCGACTATGGACCTGATTGTGGGCTTGGATCGCAACATGTGGGCATGGATTATGGCTATGGGCCACACTATCTCCCTTTCCCCTTCCCCCAACTGCAAAATGTCTTGACTATGTTTTTATGTTGTAATGTGCCTACATGTGCCTACTTGTGCTGATGGGGTGTTTCTTTCCCGATCCCACACTGTACTCAGAGTTTGGTCTGGGAACAGCTTTTTTCTCTCCTCCCTCTCCTCCCAGCCCTCCCCTTTATTCCGGTCCTGTATCTCCCCTAATGTCATATTGTTTGTATGTTAGTATATGTATGGATGGGTCGACAGCCAATTTCACTTGTACTTGTACTTGTTACAAGTGACAATGAAGGGTTCATTCATTCATTCATTCATTCACTGGCCACCTCACTTTCTCTGTCACTTCGCTTATTATTCATTTATATATTTTGCCTAAACAACAGGGAACCACTGGACAGAGGGGTTTGAGCCGTAAGCGGCGGTCCAGTGACCACTGTTATGCTTTGCCTTCTTGCCCTAAGGCCATAAAGGCCAAACTTGATGAAGCCTCTGCACAAGTGAGGCAACTGCGGCAGGAGAAGACAAATGCTTTGAGGAGAGAGAAGAGGGCCAAAAATAACACACAGGCTCTTCTGGAGGAGCTGAAGAGCAAAAATTTGATCAATGAAGAGCTGAAAGACAAACTTGAATGCTACTCAGGTAAATTTTACAATTAATATTTGGGGAGTTATAGGTTTTTTTTGTTGACTTCCTACTTACCATTGACAGTAGACTGAATAGCTTTTGCTAATTGAATTTCAGATCTTCCAGTTCATCTTCTTTCAAGGCAGAGCACAGAATATACCAAGGCCCAGAGAGATTTTGCACTTACTCTCCATCTGCATGGGCCTAAAGCATATCACTACCTGAGAGACAATTTGCACATTCACCTGCCACATCCCAGTTCATTGCAAAGGTATTTTTCATGATATATAATTTTAAACTAAATTAAACTAAGCACTACAGACTATTTTATCATCAGTGGTAAATTCATTGGCTGCCAATGACATTTAAAGATGTCACATAATGGTGAACAGTTCATTGCCAATGATGTCTTTAGAGAGAATTTTTCTGACACATTGACCCTTGCCGCATGAAATTTACTACAGCAAAGATTTTAAGTCCAGTGTCCACCATAGGGATGCTTTGGTTTGTGGTTTAATGGCTAGGTGGTGAAATGTCTACTTTTTGATTTTTCTAAGGTGGCTGAGCTCTCTCGATGCCAGACCCAGTCTCAACAAAATGATGTTGGACATGCTGGAGAGACAGCGTCAGGGAGATGAGGACAAATATGGATGTGTCACTCTGATGCTTGATGCCATGGCCATCAAAGATCACGTCCAACATGATCCTCAGACCCAAATGATGTTTGGATATGTGGACATGGGGGATCGATTGAACGAGACCAATGTTGCTTCTGAGGTCCTTGTGTTTATGGTGGTGGGGCTTCAGGGTTATTGGAAAGCTCCATTTGGGTATTATTTGACCAGGTCCCTCACACCAGAATCACAGAAGGTCTTAGTAGAACATGCATTGGAAGAGCTGCATCACTGTCAGATAAGGGTAGTTTGCGTGACGATGGATGGTCATGCATCCAATGTTAGTATGTGCACCCAACTTGGCTGCGATTTAAAAGCAGACCCCTGTGAGCCTTTGAAGACCCATTTCCCACATCCTGTAACCCGTGACAATGTTTTTGTGATGATGGACGCTTGCCACATGCTGAAACTGACACGCAATATGTTGCAGGTACGTGCTCATTATTGCCTATTTGCTCTGGTTGACTCTGTTCTGCTTTTTATACATTTTGATTGTATTTACAAAACTGTGCAAAACATGGTGTTTATAGATAACAGACAGGCTGTTTGACATCTTGAACAGTTGCAGCCCCAGAGCCAAAGGGTTCAAAGCCCCCCTTGGTTCTAGGAACTGGACAAGCACCAGGGAGTTCTTGATAAAAGCCAGGGAGTTCTTCCTCACTTTAAAGATGGAAGATGGCGAAGCCCTTTACCGAACAAAGAGGTCTTAAAATAGTGACTCTTCTATTAGTGATGCACTGACACCATCTCTAATGGCCAATACAAATTCTTTATTATAATTAAAAGATCAAAATGAGACACCCGATTTAGAAAATAAGGATCTATTTCTATCTTCGTTAGATGTACACAAGTTGTCAATTTACAAATCATTAAATTATCTAAGGTAAAACTCTACCAGTTTCAGTGCATCCCTCAGGTCATTGTTAAGTTCATAAGATGCTCTGTTCTCTTGTTTCTCTACTATCTTCTTCATCAAGTTCAGATGCTCTGTACTCCTCTGCATCGAGTTCATAAGATGCTCTGTCGTATAAGGTGTTCTGTCCTGTCTGCATCGAGTTCATAAGATGCTATTTTCTATCTGCATCAAGTTCACAAAGTGGTATGTATTCTATATTACTCACATGATACCGTCTTGTAAAACTACTCACTACTTACAGAAAAGAGCTGCTTACTTATTTTCATGCTATACCGTTAGTCTGCATCCCTGTTTTCTTGTGTCCTGTTTTAGCAGAATCATCATAATAATACAATATTCGCTCTTGAAGGTCCCTCTCTGTCCTGGGCTTCATCATGAACATTGACACTTTGATGTCAATGGTTCCTGTGCTGCTTGAAAGACAGCGATATGTCCTCACCTATTGATTCAGCCAGGACCACTTGGAGCTTCTCTTCAACTCCATCAGAGCATCCGGTGGGGTTCATGATTTATATTTAAAAGCCCCAACAATAGGACACACAAAGTGTCAGCAAATTATTGTATTGTTTTCAGTTGCTGGTCTATATAGTATGTTTGAAGAATTTATAACCACCGATACAGTCTGAATTATATGATAACATATGACAACTTAGATCATGTGGAAAGATCATTCAGGGGTGGTGAGTTCTAATGTGTTTTCATTTAAAGCATAAAAGATTTTAAAGCATACACTGAATATCTCTAATATAGTATATATTGTGTTTTTTAAAGGTGGCTGGAATAACAATCCCAATGCCAGCCAGTTCAAGTACATATTCAGGAAACTGATGGCCCAGTGTGGAGTTGTTAAGTCCTGCAAAGGAAATGTGACAGCACAAGATGACACAGAGTCCCTACCAGCTGTCATCGACACCTCCACAAGCCTGTCAGCGGTAGATATGTCCTTTGCAGGCGGAGAAGATCTTCCATCTCCCTTTGCTGACATTCCTACCCTGGTACATGACCACAGCTACCTACCTGTACGGTTTGATGGTCTTGTGGATAATGCCCTTGTTTACATTGCAGGTAAAATCTTACTTCAAATAGATTTCTCCTATAAATAATAGTGCCAACAATCAAAATATGGGGGAAAGCAATTTGACAATTGTTAAAAAAGAGAAAAGTCCCTGAATTTATCCATGCTAATTTATCATGATATTATTATACTAATTAAAATTTCAGGATTAGTTGTGTGACGGGCACTGAAGCGGCTGTCCTGTGATGCCTGCCGTGGCAGCCTGGTGACAGACGCTGCGTCGGCCATCAAGGATCAGAGCTACCACCTTCTGTGCCTCAAAAACAACGGAGGTGATCCCATCAGAGGGCACAGTCAAGGTGGTTAGGGCAGCAGAGTGGGTCATTCGGCAGGCGTCCAGTTTTAGACAGTCACATCCAATAAAAATGCTTGAGGTTGTGTGCATTGTATGGAAAAGAATTGGATCAGAGGATGTGTTTGGGCTGGGAGAGCACATCAGTGACACACACTATATGGCATCGACAGCCACCACCATACACTGCTGACATTGGTTGTGTCCCTGTTTTTCACCTTACGGCTGCACCACATTGCTAAATTGACCACACTCACCTTACAGAGCAACAGCATGCGACAAAAGCACAACAAAACAGTCCTTTTCCAAGGGCATTAGCCCAATGTCACGACCTGGGTGGGTGTAGGCTACATATCAGAAGGATGTCACCCATGCTTATGTCCTGTTGTTGCGTCTGTTTAGCCACTGTGTATGGTAGCCTAAGAGTTAGATTATATGGAGAGGAGACAACAAAACATTGTGACAAAAGTTACAACAAATATATGTCTGAATAGTGTATGTGTGTGTGTGTGTGAGTGTAGAACAAAGTGCTCAGCACAACTTTAAAGCCGAACCAGTTGCAGAGTTGTGGGCGTTCATTTTGCCCTCATGTCCTTGCATTCCTGTGTTTAAACACCGAGTGTGTGTTCTCGCTCGCCTCTGTGTGTGAACTTGTGTGAACTTGTGCAAGTTGATATGATTGGAAAGGAGCAAAAAAAATGTTTTTAAATCTTGAAACAGCAAATTTGCAAAGGGAGCATTTTTTTTTCTTTTAAAGGCATCCTTATGGAGTCCAGTTTGTTTTTTCTCTGTAAAGACGGGTAGACGAGGAGAAGCGGAGGGGTTTTGGGGGCACGGGAATAAGAAAGCGGCAGGTAGCTGAACATTTCACAGTTGATTAATGAGTCAGTGGGATGATGTCTCTTATCAACACTGTGCACATGGCGGGGAGAGAAGAAAGGTTTACTTGGGCTCCGAAAGCTCCAATCACAAACAGCTCCCATTGCCATCCCATCATTCCTTTCTGTGCTCACCCACCTGTTTTTATGGGGCTCTCTTCTTCTATTCTCCACAGCAGTTTGTTGCTGCTGATGCAATTGGACCCCTTACCCCATTTTAGGTAAAGCGCCAACAAGTTTTGTCAAATAAATATGAGATATGTCTGCAAAACACAGTCTTTGTTTTAAGATAACCACAGAAACTGATGTAAACGCTTGTAATGAGTTGTTAACGTCATCATGCAAGAGAAAAGCATCGTGGGCTGCCTGCTGACAGCTGAAAGGATCCACCAGTGAAATAGAGTATTTGGTAATAGTTACAGATGTGCTTGAAAATATATCACTTTCATGCTCGACAGAACGGGATGTTAGATAGAAAACTCCTGTTTATCAAGTTTGATACGCAGCCTGGATGTGTTGATTCTTGATAAATATGTATGGCATGCACTAATGGCTCTCAAAACCGCTGCAATATCAGCCGAGAATGATAGTTCTTTCAACGCCTGGGCAGAGAAACCCCCATCACAGCATGCAGTGTAATACGCTGTGAAAATAAATCAGAGGGAAAAAACAGAAAAAGAAAGAGCGGCGGGCAAATGAATTCAAAGTAATGGACTGCTCATATTGTGTGCGCAGTGTATATTCTTGTGTGAGTAAACATTACTTCAACATCAGCAAAAAATGACCAGGTGTTTTGTCGTAGGCACTAAGCTTTAATTGTGCTTTTATTCGTGCCACTGAAGGTGTTAATATTTTACCACAATGTGAGAAATTGTTGATCTGATTGGTGGATTGACTCATTCTCATACACTTTTTGTCATATTCAGCAAATATCTCCACACAGTTCTGTTCTGTGTGCGCTGCTAAAAAAAACAAACATGTTTGTATACAGCCCTGGGTCTATAACAAACAAACACAGTGGCTCAACCAAGCAACACATCATTTTTCCAGCCAATCTGAAACGGGTGGCATTTTCGCTCATGTACAGGACATGCTAACAGCATAACACGTTAACATTGTTCAGGCTCTTCAACAGTGCAGAGACCTCCGACAGCTGAAATGCATAAGGAAGGATGTGGCGGTTACTCTGTTTCTGCTTGATAGGTGGGTAACAATAGTGTTGCTATGTTTTGCTTACATAATATTTGTGTTTTTTTGAGATTTGTGTGTCAGATAAAATTAAATTTCTTGCCGCCGGACATCCAGCTTACTTCCTAGTTTGCCAAGATTTGCTGCTTCTGTGATGTTAGCTACAGCAGCGGGAGAGTTGTGAGTATCTCTGTCTGGAGCTGCTCATCCACTCTGCATGTTAAATATAGTCCATGAATTTTAGGCAGCATTGCTTCTGAAGAAGCGCAAGGTTGGGGGAAGTAATAGTTCTCCAGAATGACCTCATCTTGATGGCATTTGTAGGGAATTAAAGTGATTAGAGAGAAAAAAGATATAACACCTGTAGGTCTATCTTTCTTTGGATGATGCTGAGCTTGTCCCTTCTTTTCAAGAAGGTCTTTTGTCTGCCTGAGGTAAATAAGAAAAGACTGATATACAGTGATGGGGAGTAACTAGTTACATGTAACAAAATTACGTAAATTAATTCCAAAATAAATGTAATTGTAATTTGTTACAGTTATGGGGAAAGAACATGTAATTAAATTACAGTTACTTTTGAAAATGTTAGTGATTACAAAAGGGGTTACATCTGAATATTTTCTGTAAAAAGCTTAGGCTATATGTTGAATAATATTTTTTGTCTCGCGTTGCGTGTTTTTGACGTGCTGCCTTCTTTTGCCATTTCCAATCAAGGCAGTTTCATAAAGTTTGATGCTGTTCTGATGCTTTTGATCGGTTCTTTTGTTTGAATTTACAGCGCTGCACGTCTGCCATCAGCACTGCCCGGTTTAAACATTTCAAAAAAGGTTAACAGTTGAAAATATTAGCTAGAAATTTTAAAAAGTAATCAAAAAATGCAATGTTACATTACTTTGATAAAGTAATTGAAATTGTTACATTATTTATTACATTTTAAATAAGGTAACTAGTCATCTGTAACCTATTACATCTCCAAAGTAACCTTCCCAACCCTGCTGAGATGCATGAAAGAGTGACGTAAAGGACGAACATCGCAGTATCGTGGTATTTGTATATCATTTTATTTTCTCTAACATTTGGACATTTGCATGTTATTCACTGAAGAAGAAGGAAAAATAACATCTGGCCCTAAAGAATTAAAAAGGGCAAATCCATCAAGTCATAATCAGAGGATGGATGCTCTTGTTAGATTTAGTTTGTAATTCTAGCTGACACTTCAGATGTTTTGAAATTTTAAACTCTTGTTTGGTACAGCGGAATATTGAGTGTGCATCTGGAATTTCAGAATGTGCTTTAATTAACTGTATTTTTCAAACGCACTAGATAAAAGGAAGGTGGCACTTCCAGATGGCTGTTAGAATTCATGCATTCATGCAGCCCAAGTGGTGGCTGTTCAAAATATTTCTGCGTCTCTAGTGGATTTCTTGTATGACTTTATTTATTTATCATTTTATTTAACCTCTATATAACCAGGAACGTCATTAAGAACAAAACAAACATGAGCAATGCAAATGGCACATCTGCATTGGGAACTTTTTTTTTTAACTTTGCAGCAACAAGCTTGAAACACCTTTTGAGTGTGAAATCTATCCATCATGATTGGTTCGTGTGGGAAATAACAATCGCGACCTGTAAAGTATGGAAAATATTTTAATCGAAGTCTAACAAACTGTCTGAACAGAGGTCGTTTACAATATGATAACAGCAGCATGGCACAATAAAGAGTTCCTTTCATACGTTCATGTTTGCTGTTCAGAAGGTCCGTAAATTCCTTCAAACAAAATGTTTTCTTTTTACACAGTCTGGTCTGAAAGAAACGATAAAAAGCCTTCAAATATTTTAGTCTGAAAGAATTTGATGCTTTTGAGAAATGGGAAAAGGGTTTGAAAAAAAATTGCAGAGCTCTTAAGATTTTTCAGTTACTTCTTCCGACTGTTGAAACAAAAACTGAAGAAGGATGACAACACTGCCAGACACTGTGATCCAGCCATTCCAGCCCATTCAGCGTCCACTGAAGTTGATCTAACCTTCAGACCTGTGGAAAAACAGGAACACACCTGGACTGTGCTCTTTTGCAGGCAATGCTTTAAAAAATGATTCCTATTCTATTTATTAACTGGCATTTTATTTGTCATCATAGTCTTTTATGAGTACGTAGGAGCTACTAGTTCTGAAAGTTAGAGATGTCAAAATCTTGTAGCCTGTATATGTTATTTAAATGGCTAAATCTTCGTCTAGGTTACGTTCACAGAGCAAATGGGAAGAACACATGCATATTGATTTTTTGAGAAGGGCGAAAAAATGCTTTCTTTTCTATTAAACTGTGAGGTTTTTTTAGTTAATTGCTAAAATCTGTAATTGCTATTTTAGAAATGGCGTTGTTTATGACATGCTGTGTGACAGGTGAAAATTGTTCTTGTGAAGTTGAGAGAAGCAACGAGACACAGAGAGACATTGTAATTGGGAATCAAAACAAGGGCCATAAGTCTTTTTAAGCAAACATTTTCGTTGTCTGTTGAGGGGAGTGGACAGCAGTATTGAACCAGACCACTTGAGACGTAATTCCTTGCTCCATTGAAGAAAGACTGGACATTTCTATTGTCAGGACAGAAAAAAGTGAAGGTGAAAGCAAGAGAGGGGGGTAGAGAGAATGAAAGAGAGGCATCAGCAAGAACAAAGAGGCGTCGGAGAGAGTGCAGGAAGGAGGGAGCAGAGGACTCGGGCTAGTGGAACTGTGAAACAATCCGATATGGATTCTGCCATGGCTGCACGACTTTGACTGCGTCATGCTCATCCCTCTGCCTCTCACATGTTGGGCGGTTATTGATGGAGCCGTCATATCCAGGCTGAACATCTGTAATGAAATTCTACTCCTCTTATTGGATTTGGCGATGGGATCTCTGTCTCTCTCACAGCTGTAGTCTGGCCTTTATTGTAGAGTCACAGCCGTCCTGTGGAGGGCACATATACCGGCACACACACACAGACACAATACACAGCGCTGCATGGAGTGTTGCGCATAGGGATTATATTGCTGCTCTCCACTGTGGGGACTGTTTACCCTCTTTGGATTGGTCTGTCAACGGTGCATTTTGATTTCATACTGTTTATCATTCCCAGCAGGATGTGGAGGATTGAACCAGGGGTTAAATTGTGTTGACACTTTGTAGAAACATTCTTGCAAAAGGAGAGGGCGGGATGTAAACATAATTTACACAAACTCCCCTCCCAGTGAAGAAGCAGGAGTAGAAACCCGAACTGGAGTTGCTGCAAAAAAAAAAAAAAAAAGTGGTTGTCGGGAAGAGTTCAGCAAATGGTATTACAGGGACAGAGCAGGAATATAGTAATTGGAATGAAAAAGAGAGAAGATTTGAACAGAACAGAATAAAGAAAATTGTATAATGCAAAGCAAATTTATGAATAATTTATCAGTAACGCATTAGAATAATATGTGAATATTACAGCGGACTCCATGAAGAGCCGATGTGGCCACGAGAGGAGCTTTCATCCAAATTCCAAAGGGAGAAAAAACGAAAGGCAAAGAGAGCAAGAAAGAGGGACGGCACAAACACAGCGAGGAGACAGAGTATAAAATTCACATGACAGGTCTTGTTATCTTGAATGCAAATGCCGGCTGTGTGTTTGCTAGAGTGACACATTGGTTCTTTTATTGATAAATTGAGGACTGCTATGCTATAATGCTACCAATATACTTTGCAGGGGCCCAAGTAAGGGACCCACTCTAAAGGCATAGATGATGACAGACTGTTCAGGCTGCCTCTCATTACTCTTGCACCTCCCGGCCCAGCGCGTTTACATGTTTATGACGTACACATTGCGAAAAAGATTCATTATTCCTGCTGCCTGAGGTGATTTAAATTGTTATGGGTGGATTTTGGATTATTGGAGTTCTCAGAAAAATAAGCCTCAGTTTTTCTCACTTCTGGAATATTTGAATGTAGAGCAGATGACCTGTGAAGGGACTTGCTGGTGAAACAAAACACCTTCAATACAACAACAGTTTTTGTCAATTTCACCCGATTTCTGTTTTCTATTAAAGGGAGAGTTCACCTAAAAATAAAAATGCTGTCATTATCTATGCACCCTCATGCCAATGAAAGGTCAGGTTAAGTTTTTTAGTCCACAAAACACTGCTGGAGTTTCACAGGAAAAATGTGTTGCAGTAATAACCCAAACAATTGTGGTGACTGGTAACAAGGATTCAAATGTTAAAAAAGAACACTAAACTGAAATCATAAAATGCCTCCATTTTGCTTATCCAAGTGTCCTAAAGCCTTAACATGCTGAGCTGTTTGGAAGAATGTCACTGACCCCATGTTTTTGACCTGAAGTGACCAGATTTCTGAAAAGAAACCCGGGGACATTTCCAGTTCAGCGTACTAAAATCATTAAATATCATCATTATGAAATTTAAAATGGGGACAACACGGTTTCATGTATTTTGACAACTTGTAAAAATGCAGTGGGTGGACCATCATGTCATCTTGGTCTGTGTAACAGGAGCCTATACATGTAATTTTTTCTCTAA
>JAQLOL010000022.1:11042556-11065056 GCA_029783665.1 Naso thynnoides
CGTGGCCGAAGATTTTTTCTTTTATCAAGTCAGTTTTCGGTTCTCTTTTCTCCCACTGCAGCAGTTTGTTGGTGAATACTGATACAGCACAGACACCGAGTGCTGCACTTTGTAGCTGCAACTGACATTAAAGCTCTTACAGTATTAAGCAATAAGTCATGAATACTTCTTTTACAGAAAAGTGCTGCATTCTGCAACGAGGGATGGACGGACAAACAGAAAACCTTTAAAAAAAACACTATACTCTTTTGTAGCCTTTGCATGTATGCAATATTTAACTGTAAGAAATCTCAAATACAAAATATTTCCACTCAATAACTGGACAATGTTTGACATTTTTGGAAATAGGCTCATTTGCTTTCTGGCGGAAAGGTAGACGAAAAGATCGATAACAGTCTCAAATCTGTTGTTAAATATGCTACAGTCAGCAGCCGGTTAGTTTAGCATAGCACAAAGACTGAAAACAGCATCACCTCTAAAGCTCACTCATCAGAACATTATATCTAGCTTGTTTAATCTGTACCAACAAAGTGGAAAAAAATATTGATGTACCTTTTCCGAGGATGCTGGATTATGTCTTGGTTGGGAACAGCAACTTCCTGGGTGGGTGAATTTTGTAACATTTATATAGGACCACGTTAATTCGTTTCCAGTGTTTGTGCTAAGCCACGCTGACCAGCTGAACGCATTGGCTTCATATAATGGACAGACACTGAGATAAGTATCAATCGTCTAATCTAACTCTCTTTTGGTACATTCTCCATTAAATATGAGGGGACTCAGCAGTAACAGTTATATTAATATTGCATCTATTTGCAGTCTATTCCTCTCTATAATTTCACATCTAAGCTTAGGAGCTCTGATGAACCAAACTTAACTCTCTAAAATGATCATATCTGAGTATAATTGACTTTTCTTTCTCTTCCTCATTTGTAATGAGTTGACTAAACCTTATTACGCTTCAGCATGCACATAAAGCACAACAGCCTTGTTACATTATTTCTTTATTTTATGTTTTTGCTGTTTTGCCTTTTGATTTGTGGTTGCTTATTTGCTTTTTTGTGGATAACATGACAATTGTACTTGTCATAATGCATATGGAGGTAAGTCTCTTGGGGATTTGTTCTAAATCTCAACTGCAAAACGTTTATGCTTTTGTTTTTGTTTCTCACTGCTGTGTTTTAATGTGCGCATAAATAAAAATAATTCAAATGAAAAACCTCTCAGCAAGAAAGCCAATAAGTGTATTTGCCAGAAAAATGAACTATTCTTTCTACAGTGCCCAATTAATGAGTGGAAATACTTATAACAAAAATCTTGGCACAAACACTTGAAACAGGAGGAAACAACCAGTTTGGCTAAAACAGTCGACCCACCCAGGAAGTTTTGCTCCCAGCCAAGAGATAATAAGGTGCATAACTTCTTAAAAAATAGCAAATTGTCATTTTATTCTCGTTTTTAATGTGTGGATTAAACATAAAAGTTATAATGTGGTAATTAGCTAGCTTTAGAGGAGTTTGTAGACATATTTTGTAATAGTTGGACAAAGTCATGCTACCTGTTTCTCCCTGTTTTCCATCTTTGTGCTAAGCTAAGCTAATGGCTGCTGACTGAAGCCATATAATTAAAGAACAGATGTTAGTGGTATCGATCCTCCTGTAAAGCACTTAAGGCGTATTTCCGAAAGTATTGTAATATTCTTTTAGGTTCAAACTGCACAACTGGGAGACCTGACTCATAATGAGGAGGATCAGCATGCTATAATCTTCATGCCTTAATCATAAATGAATGCTGCTCTCTATTACGGACATGATGATGAGTGCTCCATCTTCAGCAAGATATCACTGGAGACTCCATGAGATGGAAAGAAATGATAGAGAGATGCCGAGCTGGAGAGACAGAGAAGAGGATGGTAAACATTTCATGGAAAAAGGGATGGGGGTGATTAATTGAGGAGGTCAAGTATGCTGAAAGAGAAGAAAGCTGCTTGTTGATTCTTACAGCTAATGGAGAGGAAGACAATGAAGCAATAATGGACAAACACGAAGCTGATGATTTGTTCTTGCAGAAGTGGTTCCTCCGAATGTTTCCTGTCAACAGAAGTGCTGTTTTGCTTGTCTTTTTTCGTCTGATTTCAAAGGGAGATTTTTGGCTAGGCAGCAGCATTAAGATTCCTTATGTTTAACATCTAACATTTTCAGCTAATACACTGCAGACTTCATCACTGAAGGCCATGGCATTCACAAACCTTTCATACTTCTTCTCAGCCTTCTGATCTAAATGACTCATTTAAGTGACTAAATAGCCTTTAGAAATGTGGGTACATTTGAATATATTACAGAGTAAAAGCATGGCAAAGGTAGATGGAGCTTTGGTATTTTGAGGAGAAGAACTCTAGCAAGGAGACTTTAAATGTTTGAGTATAAAGTGTATGATGCACAAGCAGATTGCAAAAGTGTTGGCTGAAATTGTCTTTCTTGTGGGTATCTTTACTTTAATCTTCAGGGAACTGAGACATTCAACCCTCTGATTCAGGAATAACGATACATCTTTGGGAAAGGGATTGAAACTGTGCGGAAGTAAAGAGGAGAAAAAAATCCCAACATCCCAAGGTACAGTTTTCAAGTGACAGTGACAGGTTTGGCGTGACAGAGCCTAAAATTTATTATGATGTTTATTTTCACTCCCTGTCTCTTCACATTTTTCACTCTTTAAGCACTCACACCTGCAAGTTATATATACAAGTGAGCTGAATACACTGTGAAGTTTAGCTATTTCAAAGGACCATACAGGCATTACTACATGTCATTGTCCTTTGTCAGTGTCAGCCACATTGGTTACATAAAACCCATGCTTTATTCCCAAAACAGCTTAATCTATGAGATATTGTGTTTGTTTACATTTTGTTCATATTCAATAAATGTTACAGAAAGTACCTGTAAATGTGTGACAACATTTGTTAAAAAGAACATCTGTCGCAGAATCGTTCTTCATGTTGATATTTGAGCTAAGAAGGCAGCACTTGTAAGGAACTATTTTTCCAGGCATAATAACTTTTGTCTCAATGGCTCCCATGTCTCTCTCTCTCTCTCTCTCTCTCTCTCTCTCTCTCTCTCTCTCACTCTGCGATTTTTGACCAAATAAATGCTGACATTCTCTTTATGAAGGTGAATTACCTATACCTAGCAACTTTCACATGTCCTGTAGTGTATCTATACTCTGTTACAACATAAGTGGTAGTGAATGGGGTTTAAGGGCGCACTCATATTTGCCCAAGTTGCCCCGTTCTGAGCCAAAGCCTGAATGTCCCCCCTTCCCTTTCCCCCGCTGGCCTTCACTCACATTGCTCCAGTCTAACTGGGCTTGCGTACGCTTGAGTTACCTGATCTGTAGAGTGCTACCTGTATTTTAACTCGCTTTTTTTCATCTTGTAATAAAATTTTTAAATTCTCTTTCTCGTATCTGTCATCTAAGAGACAGTCGCGGGTTTTTCTATCGCTCTTTATCCAGACTCTGTATGCTGTTTTCTGCCTGAGTTTAAGGTGAATCCTCCATAAACAGTCAGGACAGCGTCAGCCCTCCATGACTGTGCTTGTGCACATGCATCCGTACCGTGCTGAAGCCCACCTCTTCTTACGGTGTCAGGGCTGACAAGGCATGCCGTGCTCGAGTACAGAACGGAGCACTCCCACTAGTCAAACAAACTGGACTTTTGGGGGTCAAATGTGCTTACTGTACGGATTGCCTGGTGTGAGTATGCCTTTTAATGAGGTCTGAGATCTACTTAAGTATACACGCAGTCCAGTTTTAACTACAACATTTGTAGAAGCTAGGGGCAATCTCTGCTAATGGCAAGAAGTCAAAAATAGACTAGTATGGTTCTTTAAGTTTAGAACAGTTCCAGATTTGCGAGGCTGTTCTAAGAGTTACAGCTCTACGTCTCTCAGCTCCGATCCCCCCCGCAGCACTCGCTTCTAATGAGCTGAAACAAAAAGGAGACCAACTGCTGACGTTAGTGGCTGAGCATTAGCTTGAACCAGGCCCCATGCAGACCCACTTATCTGTAAATCACCTATGTTCTGCAGACCGTACGGCCAATTATATTGAGCTAAACCAGTACACCAGAAACAAATCAGAGCGCAGTGTTGTCATCCACTTATTCCTTATCCAGAGAGAATTCCTGTTATTTTATTTAACCTTTATTTGCTTATAGGAGATAACGTTATTATGGTGTAATGTATTTTTCAAAATTTGGCTTCCTTCTCACTCGCCTGCTTGGGTCAATCACCACTGCAACAGAGGAGAGGGAGCAGTGAGCAGTGTGTGTGTGTGCGTGTCCAAGTCATTAATAATGTTCTTTTGGGCCGATATGATCAAGTTTATTTGAGCTTACCGCACAGAACAGCCGGGACATCAGTTAAATCTCTGCAAGATTTTTTGGAACAAGATATGAGGGCGACGGTTCAATAAAAAAAATGCTTTTAACGGAAGTTCAGAGGGCAAATGAGAGAACTGAACTTCCAGCTCTGTGGGGTCAAACTGCTTCTGATCCAGGATCTGTTTCAACTTTTGCCAGCAAGCTTTAGTTTTATTGGAGTTTCCTAAAACACAAAAGAAATTGACCGCGGTATTGATCTGCTTGTAAGAGGTGGAGATAACATTGACATGACATTACGTCGAGTAATTTATCATTTTACTTGATTGACAGTAGAGGGGGACTCTTATCGGGGTTGAGTGGCCTTTCTATTCATCAAAATCATAAGTCAATTCATGAAAATAAGAGTGTCTGTGCTGATAAATGGAGTCTAACACAGAGCGTTTCATGTTGGACTTAACTATGCTTTTCACTGAGGAAGAGACAATTCTAATACAAACCCACCCATCTCAAGAAAGCTGCCTTTGAAACCAAAGAAGGTAATTACCGATATCAATTCAACAGTGAGTGAAACATGTCACACTCCTGCACAGCGTCAACTTTTCAGTTTTCAACTTTTTTCTTTCAGTTTGTGCATGCACCTGTGCTCCTGTATTGGTGTTTGTGTCCACTCTCCTGTTCTGTGTAGTGGTCCACTTAGATTACAAACTCCATTATCTGGTCTCTCCAGCTACCAAGCTCATTTGGAAAAGAGATTCAAAATAGCAATAAATATAGAATTATTCGGGAAAAAAGGGGGGGAAGGGAGTGATTTTAAAATTGCTCTGTTGGTGGTTGGTCCAAATCACGACTGGGTGTTTGAAAAAAGGCAGATAGAAAGACGTAATGGCAGTGACTAACTGCTAGCCAGTGTTTTTGTGCAGTCAGGCCCCTTGCTGAAAGCAGTATTTTCTCCACAGTTTGAAATCCTTTTCCCAGGATAATTATCCATTGTAGATGCCCATCCTCAGATAATGACTGCCTCGCCACTGAGATAGGAAATTAACATGGACCCAGTGTGCTGCAAGCACAATGGAGGGACTGCCCCCTGATCACTAAGCTAATTTTAACCAAGGAGAGAAATAGGGACGCTGTTGTTAATACTCCCCTCCTGCTTGTAAGGAATAACATAATTTCATTTCATGTATGATATCATCTAGAAGGAAGAAAAAATGAAAAATAATGTCTGAGGAGATCTTGGTTCATGAAGTGAATGGCAACAGCACCCCCTTGTGAAGCAGATAAGCAACTTCTTTGCATTCAGCAATATCAGAGCTGAAGATTTGGAATAGCTCCACATCTTTCCTTTCTTTCGAACATTAGGAAGCTGATTTGTGCGGTTCAGCCTCATACTGTCAACACACCTTAGTTACTTTAGCCATGCTAAAAAGGATTAAGTGATCAGGAAAGATCAGGACTGAAAAAAAAAGGCAGAGGAAATGGGTCATGAGAAGTTGGTTTATTTTCAGGTACCAACTCATGAGCAGTTTGTGTGGCTCAGAACAAAAGATGGATAAAAAACAGTTTGAGTACAGTGCAAACACAAGCTGGAGTCTGTCTGCAGCAGCATTTTTATAAGTGTATTAGTGCAGCGGGGCTCAGTTTTAATTTGTGTGGCAAGTATTAACACATTTGTCTAGTGCTGTGCTAGTGTTCACAGAGGCTTAATTATATGATAGTGGAGGCCATTTTTCACCAGCTTGGCCTCTTTGTGAAGTAATAACCACTGGCTTACAGACCGCTATTTTCATGATTCAATTCAGACACTTGTTGAGAGCTGGCATGCAGCCCAAAAGGCAGCAATAGGTTAGCCATTATAGCAATTTACATATATTACAGCATCAGTCTTTAGGAGACACTGCAAAAACCAATAAGAAAGTCATCTCAAGCTAACATGACCTGAATGTGCTGCATAAAGCAAACAGATTTCTGAGGGAGGAGGTGTTTGATGCATTCTGCTATTCTGTTCACGTTACATTGCCGTGCACCTTGCTACAATTTATAGCTTAGTTACACTCCATATAATCCCTATTACCAGATGCTTAAGACTTCTCAAAGCAGTTAACTGTTGTTAGTCTGTGAAATGTTAACCACGGGGGGAGATGGATGACTTAATTTGTGAAATTTATATTATGCACGTATAGCTCCTGGGGGGCAAAACGGCTGGAGCAGGGTGACTTTGGCAGTCATCCATCTACACCTCGTATGGGCTCAGGCACCCTGCGCTTCCATGCCCCCGCATCAAAAATTTAAATCAGCAGCAACAGTTCTTCCATTAACCCCACATGTTACTAGGATTATTTGCAAATCTAGTCTGAGAGGTAAAATGAGGGTGAAGCAGCAGCTAGAAGCTCCAAACAGAGATTCGGTGAGCGCCAGAGGCATCGGCATCCAACCGCTCACCTCTCACTGCTGCACATATCCATGGGGTCAAGATGTATATTGATGAGCAGAGGTTTTTATACATGTTTGGCACTATATTTTTATCTAAAGTCAGTTAATCCTTCTTAAAGACAATGCTTGCCCTGGCTCTGCGCCCAACACTTTCAGGAGAGAGAGTTTGTTGATGAATTAAAGCCTCATCAAACTGTGGCTTAGCAAAGTTGAGCAGGGTACATTAAATCAATACTAATCAGCCCTGTATGTTTTTGTATGTGCGCCTCAGCGACAACATCAGCGTCTGGGTTGTGTAATGCGATCTACACTCTCGACTTGGCCACTCATCAGGTGTGTGGGACAGACAGACAACTTCATTGTCCTCATCTAACCTGACAGGCTGTTACTGTGCGCTCTGACCGCTTGGTGCCAGGCTTATTTATATGCTGCCGGTGAGAGAGATCTTGGGGAGAGCAAATTGCCTTGCACAGAGAGAGACAGCCATCACTGCTTTGAAGTGTGAGCATCTGTGTGTGTGTGTGTTTGTGGGTACGTGTGTGCAAAGCCTCACTTCAGCTCTCGCAACGGGCAAGAGAGGACTTACGTATTTATGCCAGGGGAAATGTAAATCTGTGTAAGGATTTTATTTATTGATGACAACTTTAATGTTGTGTGTTTGGCCATGAGCACTGGAGATTTAACAAGTTCAGCGCCAAGTCATGTTCTCACAGGTCAACAAGCAGGTGAACGCCCCTCTTGTTCTCCCTGGTTCTCGCCGGCTCCCGGTGGAGTTGTGATGTACACGGCTGGGAGGGTTGCCCTGCCCCTGCTGTACAAGCAGCGTAACACCGGGTCCCTGTAGTGCCTGACTCCCTGACTCCTGTCCCTCGCTGCTGCAGCAGAGGATGAAGCAGCCATACATCATAGGCCAACTGTGTCCTCTGAGGCGGCGACAGACAAAGCCAACAGAATCAATAAAGCCTTAGCTCAAGCCCTGCTTCTGTGCACTCAGACCTCGCCTCGGCCTCTTTAGCCTCTCTTCTTACTCCCAGTCTATCTCTTTTCTTCCCTCCTTACGTGGATTGTACATTTTTCTCTCCACTTCTGTCTTTACCAGGGTGACATCATTTATCTGTGTCTGGCTACAACTTCTGTCAATATTATCTCTATCTGCCCTTCTGCTTGGCCCCAGGTGAACATGCCGATACACGGTGGAGCTGTCAGCCTTGACAGGAGATGAAAAAATGGAAAAGCACTTCAGAAAGAAAGAAAAGACCAAGGCCGGAGAATAACCGAAGGCCATTCAGCTTGTTAGTGCAGCCGCACCTACATCAGACAAATGCATACTTAATTTTTTTCAGTGGGGCTGAGTGATTTCCAGCTCTGGAGGTGTGAATGTTTCCCAAATAGACAGTTTAAATGATGGAGGGCCTTGTGTAGTACCCACAAACCATTTCAGACAGCAGTGGAAATGCTATTAGAGAGATAGAAGGAGCACCGGGGAGTAGTTCGCTGTAATTAAACTGGAGCGTCAATGTCACTGTTACGTGTATACAACCCCAAAGAGTAGCAGTTTCCTGTGGTGAAGAGGTTCGGCTTTCATTTATTACTGTCGATAACCATTATGAAGTCCTCCCCCGAAGAAATTGATTGTTATCTTATGGAGAGGGTGCTTTAATCTCTCTTGGAAATATTTCACCGCAAAAATGATTCTTCAAGGTAACTGTTGTGTTAAAGTTGTAGAGTAAAGATAAAGAATTCAAATCAAAATGCAATGTGTGTATCCTGAAATAATAAGTTTCCCAAAACCACTTCTTTTTCTGCTCTTGAAATTAAGTGTAATCATGTAATGCTACTTTACTCACATGGTGTTTTGCTTTAGTGCCAGTGATCATTTTGTGAGAGTTGAGATGTTTTTACTTTTCTTTGATCTGGTTTGGTTTGAGATGAGGAAGCTCTAATGGAGTCACTAAAAAACTGTGACTCTCAGCCTCTAAAAAACAACAAATTTAATTTAATTCTAATGTTTCACTCCAACAGAGCCTTTGCAAAACATCTGAGAATAAAAAGTTACTGGTGCTGTGTGATTCAAAATGAAGGTTGTTTGTAAATCATACTGCTACTGTACATGTTTGCTCTATGTGTGATACTATGGTGGCTTCACAGTGTCTATAATCTCCAGTGTAATGTAGTTTTATATTGGATTCATGTTCAGCTGCCTACGTCCACCAGTCTGCCAAAAAAGGCATATGTGCAAACATAGAGCAGGCTTACATAAGAAATTGGATTTGTGTGTGTGTGTGTGTGTGTGTGTGTGTGTGTGTGTGTGTTTGTCTGTGAGTGCTCTGTGTGTATTTCTGTGTGCTTGTTAAAACACTTGTTAACCAGAATCCTGAGGGTCTAACCACATGTGTATGTGTGATTATGGTAATTTAAGGTTATTACAAGTGTGACATATATTTGCACGTACTGATTGCATGTATATGTTAGTGTGTGGCAGAAAGGGAGAAGGTTGTCAGTAAGGAGCTAAACAACCGCATCTGTTGTTATCACCAGCATTAATAGAATTGACGCACAGTAAGATGTGTTAGAGACTTCTGTAAACTAATTGTCCGGTCACAATGTGTGTGTGTGTGTTTGTGTGTGTGTGTGTGTGTGCTTGTTTGAGCACTTGACAGCCAAATCCTGAGGGTTGAACTGCATGGGCATGTGGGATTATGTTTATTTAAGGTTATTACAAGTGTGACATATATGTTTTGCATGTAATAATCGTGTGTGTGTGTGTGTGTGTGTGTGTGTGTGTGTGTGTGTGTGTGTGTGTGTGTGTAGCCTTTGCCCTCCCAACATTGACTAGGGTCAGTTTCGTTGGGCCAGCTGGGGTCAACAACATTATGCTGGGTCTTTTTATTCAATGAGGTATTGATCTTCCTCCATATGTGCGTGTGTGTGTGTGTGTTTCTGTTGGGATAAGTGAAGATAAGCAGGGGAGATGGGGTCGGGCCAAGAAAAAGAGGCACGTTCTGGAAGAGCAAATTTGACATAAAATCCAATCAGCTGCTGCAGCCTGTTCTCAGTCTGACGGCCTGAGCTGCTCCTTCAAGTCCAGAAAACACCAAACACAAAACTCACATGAGTAATCTGGCTGGTTCATTCACTTTGGCAGAAAACACAAACATCTCTTAATTGTTTTCCTGTGGTGCAATCTTTAGAGAACTGCTAGGAGATTTATATGGCGCTGAATGCAAAGACGCAAACACACGCATACTACATGCACACACACTTGCATGCGCAAAAGGCACATGAATAATATATATCTATTTTTACAACCCTGCCACCATCAATGATACCTTTGGACTGAGGAATCAAAGCAGAGTCCTTCAAAGCTCCTGCGCTTTAGAGACAGCCATGAAATTATATGTTCACATGCAGACATAAACACAAACAATCCCAAATGCACACTCCAGCCCACACATCTACTCATGCACACAGAGCTTATGCTTGTGTGAAGGCAAACAGGATGGCAGTAAAGAAAATGGGCACACAGCGGCATACTGACTGGTGTATTTTATCATGAAAATAGAAGGTTGTTTTGTCATTATCTCACACACACTGCACATGAATAACCTAGATGTGGTCAGCTATAGCACTGATAAAAAATAACAAATAAATGGGAAAAGAATCGAAATGATACGATTCTAATTCACTTTTGTAACAACTAAAGTCAAAGGCCTATATCAAGCGCACAAGCACAGATAAATACTTTTCTGGCACCCACTGAGTGTAAAGGGGATGTCCCTGACTGTGTTTCTGGCTGCTGATTACCACAGGAAGACTATCATTTCAAGTCAAATTGGCACACCAGGAACACTAAAGGAAGTCTGCGGCAGTCATTATATCTCTACCAAATACACCCAGACAGCAGAGAGGAATATTTTACTTCCGTTCACAGCCAAGATAGTCACTCCAAACTTTATTTTATTGTATTAATTGTGAGAGCAGCTGGAAGTTTTGATACTTTTAATTGTAATGCAGCTGCTGTCAAGAGTTTTGGGGCAAAATATTAAGAATGAGGAAGGAGGGTAGACTATAAAAGAGGAAAGGAAGAAGAAAGAGGATGATAACAAGAAGAAGAAAGGCTGGGAGGAAAATGATGGACGCAGAAAGGAAAAACAGCAAAATGGGGGTGGCATGTTCACCTGTCAAATGGGTATTCTGAATACACTGCACAGTGAGGTTATAACCTGCTCTACCATCCTGATCATTTATTCAATTCATCTGTTACATAAATAAACCAGAACGCAACCATTCTGCCCCCGGCTTCCTGTGAGTGTGTGAGAGAGCCAGTGTAGCCATTTGGAGCAGTGATGCAGGTTAAATCTACAGCAGCAGAGCATGGTGGGTAATGGCACAGATGAGTCATCAGCCCAGTAGCCACTTACTGACTTACATGCAGGTGCACACATATAGACTGCACATGTTTGCATGAATATGGACACAAATTGACATACGACAATAGGAAGATTTGCAGCTGCACGCGTCCAATCACATGAACATTTAGACCACTTGCGGCTACTGAGTGTGGGCAGGGATGATGTGCTGTATGTAGGCATACAGAGGCAGTGGAGTGACTGAAAATGGATGGCAGAGCTGCCGGGCATTATGCCAGCACATGAGGAAGAGAGCGAGAAGGTAGATAGAGAAATATGTATGCAGGGACCAAGATGAAAGGATGAAAATGTTAAAAAAAATAGTGCACAACTAATGGAAATGAATGTAAGAGGTGGACAAGGCAGGCAGTAGAGGGAGGGAGGGAGTGTTGGATGTTCAGAGTGAAGGAGAGAGTGGGAGGGAGTTCAGTAGGGGAGGCAACAAGGATACACTGTAAAGAGAGGGAGGGTAGAGAGAGAAAGAGCGTGTTTATGGAGGAATGTGACTGTGTTCAGTGTATGGGAGATGGGACGGACTGATTGCACCATACCAGGTGTTGAAGAGGGGTAAGTGGGGGACCCAGAGAGGGACCAGCAACAACAGCAGACATCACCTCCTCTCCACACCAGCAGTGCCAGCTTGTATCCGGCTGGAAGTGGTTTGTCCAGAGTGATCCACACAGCTTTGGGAAACAGAGCAGCAGCGGCAGTGACTGTGACTGTGGGGGCAGGCAGACTATAATGGAGGTAAGTCCCCTCCAGGGAGACTTAAAGGAAGGTTATGGCTGTTTGACTGGATGTGACAGGGGGACAAATAATAGTACAGACTCCGCTTTGCAACTTCAGACAGCAGTGAGCATGGTTGGCACCAGCGCCCAAAGATTTAAGTGTGAGTGATTCGTATCACGCAGATGTTGTGATGTAGCTTCCATTAAGTTTTATTAAGCTACATTTGTTCATAGTTCTACTTTGATACAACACTGAAATACGCGCGCTGTTTACATGCTCACAAATTCTGAGTGAGCCAAAGTTTCTTGTGTGGAAGCAGTCCAAGTGTTTTACTACTTTTGATATGCAATCTGAATTTCAAAGTAAGAGCATATCCGTTTGAAGACATGCCAGCTCGAAATCAAATACCTGCTTTTAACTTTTTCCCCTGCAAAAGAAAAAAAACCCAATCATGCTCTGTAGTTTCAGCACAGCCATTACTGAGCAAACCATTGTTTTTTAAACTGGCGGAATAATAGGGAGGAGTGTGAGGCTTTATTTAAATGTTACACTATACACAGCAATTCCAGGGAAATGAATGGGACAGGACTCAGAGCTGGTTGTTATACTTGTTTTAAGCATAAATTAAGGGTGTTCAGCTATGTATGTCTAACCCCATTATTCTCTAAAGTAATTGGCCCGGCTGTTTTTAAATATTCTTATAATTTGCTGTAAAATTAATAGCAACACAAAGGAAGAAATCTGTGAGAGGAGTAATTTTGTGATTGCACAACCTCCCAGTTTCTGCACCATCACACCTCCATTATAGTAATGCATGTGGTGAGATCTGTGGGGATTGTGAATTACTTTATATTGTGCTCATGACAAGTTGTATGTTTTAGTATAGGGCACCGGTTCGGGCATGTTTAGTTTAGCCTTGTACTTTAACTTCCTGTACAGATAAAAAGGGGAGTGAGGGCATCACATAGAGAGGGTGTGAAGGATGAAAGTAGCGATCGCAGGTCTCCTGAATATTTGAGCTGTTTGTTTTGCTTATGTCGGGTGCAGAGCTCCCTTTGTCAATGAAAATATCTTGACTTCACAGGTCATAGTTTGCATTTTTCGAGGAAATTGACACAGCTCGCTTTCATATCTGTAGCGTGTGACAAACCATCGGAACTGTCATGACCCTTTTAAAGAAGGCGCTTCTTAAAATAACTGTCCCAGATACCCAAATGCAGGATCCTTTCACAAGTGAAAGCTCTGTGTCAGAGAAGTGCAGCATCCCAGCATCCTAGTGAGTCTCAGCTCATGACTGTGTTGCAGAGTTTTCAACTTTTCAAGAATGATTCATACAAACGTCCTTAAAAAGTAATTATATTATGATGGCATACGAATCTGATTAGCAGCTGTGCACAGCAGGAGAGCATCAGCTTTGACTTTTACTGGTTGACACCTCAAACTATTTAAAGAGCCGTGCAGAGTTTCCCCGCAATGAACAATTCAGCATTACAAGGTCAGGGGGCTTTTATTTTGGAGCTGAGCGCAGGTATCGCCAGCAGCACATATTTCCAGCTGCTTTCAGAATGATATAGACCTCTAGAAGTGAGCTCATTGTGTCTTCTCTTACTCCCACATTACACCATCCGCACACACACACATACAGGCACAGCAGATTAGGAGGATGGGAGGATGGTTACGCTCCAGCATGACAAGCTTATCACTGAGTCTTCAGCTTGCAGGGTCAATGGGCCTCAGTGCCAGGAGAGGCCTCATTCTTTTCCACCTACCTCTGCATGTCATTCCACTGTGATACCCCGTCATACAAAAATATATAACACTTCAGATATGGTGACTATGTGTGACTGTGCAAGAAATGCCAGCGTAAGGGGATTTTATGAAAGTTTTGTCCTACACTGTTAGCAGTTAGAAATGTTCATCAATGATTTAATCGGAGCACAATTTTACATTCTGGCATTGAAATATTTCCAAAAACTTGTAAACAGATCTATTTCAAAATTGATCTGACACTAGTAAGAACCAAAAAAAACTTTTTTATTTTGACATCAAGCCTGCACTCCTTGCTGAAAGCTCAATTACTGGACAAATAATTATGTGACACCACAACAAAGCTTTTACGACAATTCCTCAAGCTTAAATTTCATATTAAAGAGGTTGTCATATCATGCATGAATGACAGATTCTGTTCAAAACAAGTGGGGGGTTAATGGAAAAGGTAAATATTCGTGCTTAATGGATGGGCTATAATTCAAAAATGTCTAAAAATACTTCCACTTGTTACAATACATTTTCCTGGGCTGTTTATAGAGAGATAAAAGCTTTGCATGTAAATATTTCATGTCTATGGAGCCAGCTGAAGATCTGTCGTATCTAAGTGAAGACGCACACAACTCTTTAAAACCCTTTTTGGACAGACTCCAGGGAGCTATATAAGTTTAAAACATTACAGAAAAGTGCATATTGTAAGGCAATAATCCATCTTGTTCGAGACGGATGCAGCTCAATAAAGACATATAAAAGGAAATTTCAGATATTTAATTTTAGGACTCCTTAAATTCATGAGCATCAATTTCCACTCTGGTCGCAGCACTAAAGGCTCCCATTTAGACTCTATTAAAAATACATTTTCCTCTACACTCCAGCTGCCAAGGTTATGCAAATGCCTGTAGTACAGAAGCAGTAGTTGGCCAACCATACAGACCCAGTGAGCAGTGAGCACAACCTCCTTATCAATTTAAACCCAAGGAGGCTGATTGTTTGGTTGACCTAATGTCTCATTTGGATGCATGTTACAGCATCTGAATGCAATCTAATTTCAACAGGGGGCCCTTCACTAAAAGCTGGCCTCTAGTCAAAGATGTGGCCACATAGCTGCCAATAGAAGACACTGAGGTTGAATTAATGAGTAATAAATGTTTTATTCACATGACTCAAGTGAACATGCAGCTCTTAAACCTCTCGCTGCAACAGAGGAGACACTGACTGTTTGTTGGACTATATAACAGTCTTCAATGTATAATGCAAAGTCAGCTCCAAAGAATATAAATCTCTCTCTCTCTCTCACACACACACACACACACACAAACATACACTCTGTCTTTCTGCGTCTCTCTCGCTCTCTGTGCCTGGTATTCCATCTCCTTGCTCTGGGGCGGTAATGAGTGTCTGGTATTCTGCTCTTCAGCATTGAAGCCCTATTCATGCTCAATCTCCTTTACAATGCACTAAAAGGATTACCCAATTAGCTACTATTGGATGCCATTGTGTGTGTCGGCTTGAGTGTGTGTGTGCATGGTCAGTAGATGGATGTGTTAGCAGTGCAAGTGAAAGATAGATTGCTGTCTGTAACCCACACTTCATTCCTAGTTGATGTCCTGCTGGAGGCCACATTACTCATCCCCACAACTCAGCCATTGTGAGTTAGACACAAGATAGGGAAGTGTGTGAGTGTAAGTGTGTGTTAGTGTGTGTGTGCCACTGGTGCCTGTACAGGCCACAGAGGATGACAGAGAAAGAGACAGAGAAAGAAAGTATTACTTCTTAATAATTCAACATATCTGCTGTCATATGTTTGAGCTGTTTCTTCTCTTCACTTTAATATGTGAGTTTAATTTTCACAGTGTCACGCTTGTGTTAATGAGACATGCCTTCCTCATTACATGTGACTCATCAGTTATTTTGTGTGAACCATGGATCAATTCCAGTTATCTAACGTGTTACCTCACACTAGAGCAGTACATCCGGCTAGAGGATCGAACCGCATAATAAGGATTGATTTAGACTGATGTTAGGATTAAAGGTACAGATATTCGACCAGCTTCATTTCAGTTACTGTTCTGTTTGCTTTTATTCGTGGGATTTTTCAGAATCTTTCGAAACTGCGTTTTCATCTCGCAAGTAGGAAAATATTTCAATACACTATTGGTTTTTAAAGTTCTGTCGTATCTTTAAAATTTTAATCACAATCGCTCTGAAGAGACCAGAACTGGCTATGAGTATTCTAACAAATGCTGCTTGTGAAGACACAGTTTCTGTTGGATCACATGTAAATGAGCCAACATGGGTGCTGTGGAAATGAAAACATCATTTTGGTAGCTTTTTCGCATCTGACAGGTTGCTCCTCAGCAGTTGACTGAGCGTAAGTCTTTGATGTCAGACATCCCCTCCAGCACTTGAACACACCACACTGCAAGCCTCTGTTAAACAAACGGCTTTTTAAGTCTACAAGATGATGCACTGATATTTGTCAAAAGTATCGGCTGCAAAAATTGACAAAAACATTTAGGATTTTGTAAATCAAAATAAAAGGCACTTTTTTTGAAAAATGAATTAAGTGTTAGAGGGTAACTCCACTGGTTTTAGTTGCATAATAACGTCAAAAAAAAGGCTTATCAATGTCTCAGTGAGGGTCAACTTGGGCTGTGAGAATTTTTGACTGAAATCTTACAGGCTCAGATTATAAAAGACATGGGCATGGAGCACTAGTATAGAAAATGCCACTAAGTTGCATTGTGAAAAGTATTTCATCCCTATGAGGGACTAAACTTCAAAATATTTCTTAGTCGGTTGCTTTAATTTGGATCATTAGCATGCCTCACAAGTCCTTCCTTACAAGATGTGTTTTTTTATGTTCATTTCGCTTAGAATGTCAGACATTGACATTTACTACCGTTTGCTACTGCCAGTTATAAGCTAAGAAGCTAACAAACAGCAAAATAAAAGATGCTAAATACACCTTGCATTCTAATACGTCGGCTGGTGTTTTTGGTGCACGATCTCTCCATGTTTCCTTTGACACTAACGTTAACCATTTTGATGAGCATCGCTCTTTCATCAGTCAAACTATCACAACGGTAGTGCTTGGAGGCCTGTGGATGATAGATTCCAAATTTCTTGTTGAGGCAGAAAGAGTAGATGCGCTTCCAGACCCTTTTCATTTTTTTTTTTTAACTTTTATGAAGGAAAACCAGGTTAAACAAAATATTAATCATATTAGAGTACTTTTACATAGTTGAAAATGTGCCCGGAGGGGAACATCAATGTTTAAATGGAAGTTATTTAACTTTAAATTTCAAAAGTTTTATAGAAAATGGGGTAAAAAGACTTTAAAAAGTTTAAGGATGAAAAATGCTTCAACAGGTCAGGCCTCCAAATTAAAAGTTGTGATGTATAAAATTCTCTGTGGGCTCAAGACGGCACACATAAACAAAGAACAATAAGCTGTCTGAGACTGACCCAAAAAAACAGACACACTGAACTAGATAGATTACACATGCATCTGTTAGACATTTCCATAAAGACAGTGAGAATTAAAGTGATGCCATCTGGCAGCGTGGCAGCGTGGAGGTACAGTGAGAACAGAGGAGAGCGTCATGGTCATTGTGACACAGGTATAAATCCTGGACCTTTGTAGCACACTGCCGCCTTCCCCTGGCTGTGGTAATGGATTGGCTATGCTCTCAGAGTGTGTGTCTACGTGTGTGAGAGTGCCACTGTGAGTGTGTGTCTGTGTGTGTGTGTGAGTGAGTGGAGGGGGGCTGTATTGTCAGCAGGTCTTGTGCGGGACAGGGCTTTGTGTCAGGCAGGTCAGCTGGGGCTCGAAAGCTAGGATGACACCACACACACACACACACACACACACACACACGGATCAACCCCTGTCACCCACACTCTCTTTTGTGCAGACACAGAAAAACACGCAGCCAATCAGATATAAGATTAGTTGCATGCATGAATCCACATCTCACCAAAGGTCTTAAATCAAACTGTCCACTCCAAAAGCTACGAGGTCAGACCATTTGTATTGCCTATTAAAATATGCAATGATGGAGTAATAAAATATTTCTAAATCACTTTGATATTTGCATCAAATAGAAGTGAATTTGACAAATTCTCTCTTCTGAGTGAGAGGGAACATGAAAGTGAAATGGTGGGATCATTGTCCAGACATACAGGCTCAGGGGCTGACTGGGACTCATGCAGGAACAATGGTAGTGCTGCTGCAAAGGATTATGGTAGATTTACAGAGATACCCTATGTTATTTCATTAGTGGATGAAAAGACTTTGTGAAAACACTTAATGTTAAAAAAAAATCTCAGACAGTATGATGTAATATGATGTAAACTGTAGTGCTCCATGTTGAAAGATCACAGCATATGGCCATGCTGCTTCTCACGGTCTGTTATTAGTTCAGTTTTACCAAACTGATGTTTTTATTGATTCTTTTAAGAAGATGCCAATGAATCAGTCGTGTTCTATCTGTAGACAAGCGGTAAAGCT
Organism: Naso thynnoides; assembly: GCA_029783665.1. Taxonomy (NCBI): domain Eukaryota; kingdom Metazoa; phylum Chordata; class Actinopteri; order Acanthuriformes; family Acanthuridae; genus Naso; species Naso thynnoides. Next base: position 11,060,783 of record JAQLOL010000022.1, read on the forward strand.
GTCTGTATTCTTCACATTAAGAGAATATATACCTTTACTTGTGACAAAAAAAGGGGTGTAAGATTTAGGCTTGTTTTGTCAGCAGCTGAGCTTTTGGGGGCCATATCTTTCCTGTTGTTGTTGTTTGTTCATTTGGAAAACAGCGCCTTGTATATTTTTCTGTCGCAATGTGTGATTGTATTTCATCCACAAGGTGTTTTGTCAACAGAGTGTACTCTGTGGGATGCTGAACGCTCCACTGCCTCAGACAGACTCGCACTCCAGCAATGAGACTTTGTGAAAATGTGTGTTATTTGTGCGGATGTCTAAAAGTGTGTGTGTGTGTAAGAGGGAGTCTGAACAAACAGCGTAAAGGCAGGATGGAGGTAAATCACTATAAAGCTGAGGCTCTCCAGCCCCTCTCATTGTGAGGACTAGTCATTTATTTAACACTCAAATATGGTCCTGGGCTGTTCGGGAAGAATACATCAACTGGCACACAAGAGTCCACACAAAAACGCGGCACACTTCAACAGACAAAGAGCGAAAAGAGAGAGGCCAAGCGCCTTTTTTTCTCCTGCAGATGAAGTGTTGTTTGTTCAGGGTGGGTGCAGGGCACAGAGTGGGACGGATGGATGGGTGGAGGGAGGGAGGAACTGTGGGTGGGGTGGGGGGGTGGTGTTTGATGGTTATTACACAGTGAATCGATGCACAAACGGAGGGTGTCTGTGGGTGATAGTGGGGAGAGGAGAGGGGTACACGGGGGGGGGGCGTAAAAGGTCTTTTGTGAAGGCTGGGAGTTAATCACTTGAGCGGCACACGCCAGTTCTATGGGAGCACATGTTGTACACCGGCTCCCCTGGGGGTGGGGAGGGTGGGGGGGGAGTTCCTGAAACACACACACACACACACACAGCTGAATTTACATGTCAGTTATAATGCAAAGCTGGGTACAGGCCGACTAGAAAAGCAGAAGACCCACCCCCTCCACAGAACAGTTAGCAGACCCTCCTGGCCGTGGTGATAGCAAGAGGTTTGCATTTGGTGCTGGTTCATTCAAGGGCAAACACACACACAGTAACACACACATGTCTGCCTGCTCAGTTCCTCCAGAGCTGGATAGATGACTCGGCAGGGGCCTCGCTAGAGATGGATGCTTAGTTTGACCTGGCAGTAAGTAAAATCTATTGTTTCATTTCTTCAGTCTCGTGCTGTCAGTGGTGGATGCTAATATCTGAGAGTGATAGTGAAGGCTGGAGTTTGGATTTAGCAGCAGACATCCCGGCACAGTAGAATAGAGGCAGTCACAGTCATGTCAGAGAGTGTTTACATCAGTGGAACAGTGGACTGCTTTGCTTTGCACTATCGCAGGTACAAATTTTACATCATATATCATCGCTCAACATTTCAGAGGCTGTCTGTTGTGTTTTGTGGAATATATTTGAATTTCATAAAGAATGAGACAGAAAACCAAAACTGAAACTATGCTGAAAGACCTCCCCATGATTATATGATTCTTTTATGATTAGAGGGTTTTTGGCAATTCGATATAATTTTTTATGTCTTATATTTACCCTAAATAGAATTTTACTGCCAGCTTTTAGTTCTGCCGTATAACAACACTCAGTCTTTCCTCTCCCTTCTGTGTGCACATTGCTCTGTCTCACTTGCTGTCAGTTTCTGATGCTCCTATTATTCTCCTCATTGTGAAATATCTGTTTTGCACAAGTCAAATAGCTTATCATTGTTTTTCTGCATGATGAAAAGTGACAGCCTTGATCACTGCTCCCGCCTCCATTCAGTATTTCCTCTTCAAGCATGCCCGTCAAACACCTCAGTAAAATGACAGTGACAGCTATGAGTATCTGTACAAACACCACAGTGCAACCAATAATTATGTATTATCCTCGAGTCAGATGCAATGTACACTAATAAATGACTTACAGCAGACCATTAGTCCTATACTTTGTTGGTGTTGCCATTATAAAATGCTTAAAGGCTGAGGACCAGGTGGTTAGGGGAGCTCGTGGGCCTGATCTGCCAGTGTGGCGCCTTTTACTGCTAAGTCACTGCTGAGGAGACTTTTCCCCTGTGGGTTAGAAATCAAGACTAGCAACATCTGGGGTCTGGTTGTCTTTAATAGGGAGGTGGGGAAAGCGAATAGGGAGCATTACTAGCACCTCTGTGAATAAATGTCCTTGTATTATAAGCGAGAAACTAAAAAACATATCCATTCATGTTCTGTGTTCTAAATTAGACTTTTTTTAAAACAGATTTTTGTGTGGTCTGTCTTTACAGTGTCTCAGTTCTTGTTTTATAGTGTTATTCAGAAGGCAGAACAAGTCAAGTGTTGAGTAGGATGTAAGTAGTCTAATTGCCAGTTTGTTTAGAGGAAGGGCACCCATAGGGTTATTTGTCAAATTCAACGGCTGAGCCATAAATCCAGATACACAAAGCCAGGCTGAGTGCCAAGAAGGCCTTTTTTTCCCCCACTTTGTTTGTTTTGCAAATGTGAGCACACCTGCTTCGACGCTGCATGTCTGGACTGAACAGGAAACAAAAAAATCAAACAAGCCCAAAAAATTGATAAGCATCAAAGAAAACTATGACATGGCTTTTTCCTTTCATGAAAAAAATCTTCTCTTTTAACAAAACAAGTACATTTTCTGTGTTTTATGCCTTTCTTGTCTTGCAGTTTAAGCCACTGACTGTACTTCTCTGGGGTCATGAGTTGTGTCTTCCCTTCACTTCTGCGTAACTTTACCACCTGGACTTCAGCCCCTCCCTTCACTCACCTATGCCTGCAGGATCATGGGTAGTGTCAGCAGCCTCATCAACGGCAACAGCCTCAACAGCAAACACTGCAGGGCGTCTGACTATAGGTTAAAAAGGGGAACGAACCATCACAGAAAGAGTGGAGGCTGCAGCCTTGACGGGTTACTTAGGTGCGGTTTCACTCAGGGCTCCTCATCCACCACTCATCCATCTAAAGGTCTCTCCCATTCCCGCTCAGGACGAAGTGAAGATTTCTTTTACATCAAAGTGAGCTCATATGTGTTTTCTAAGAAATGCATTGCAAATACCTAGTATTACACTGCACTTACAAACACAAAAAGTATAAAATGTTTATCCTGGTCCATCTAAGGTGAGCCATAAACCGAGGTCAGTGTACCACAGAGGAGGATCGATGGAAGACCACGCAGGTGGAAAGGGGAGAGGTTGGGAATCAGATGTGCGACTGCAACCGAAACTGCTGCTCATGTCAGGAAAAATGACTGAGAGGGTGAGAAAAATGCCATTATTTCTTCTCTTGTGCTTTACAACTAAAAATATCATAAGATTAAAAGGAATGGTACATTATTTTGGGTAAATACCTATATTTGCTTTAAAGATATATGAAAGAACAAAGTTAAGTAGACAATGTCTGGAAATCAAGCTAGCTGTAGCACGACTCCGCTGCACCCTCCCCTCCCTGTTTTTGCTTTGGCTCAGGTTTTACTTCGTTTGTCGTCTATCTCTCTTTTAAAAGCCAAGTGTTCAACATTTATGAAACAATTTGAATTTTTAGTGCCAATGAGTGAATGGGTGGCAATGTAACTTGAAACAATGAAACTCTCCCCGACTTTCTCCGTCGCCTTAACTTGTAGTATACGTATGTCTATGAAAGGGACTCAGATTTTCAAAAATCCAAAGGATGTGGCGTTTCTGCTTGTTAGCGTGTGTGGACCACATATACACTAGAGAAGAGGAGAAGCTCAACCAGCTTGCGACAACAGTGTGGGAGTCCACACACCTAAGAGAGTACAGCAAAAAAAAAACTTAAAAAAAAGAGAAATCAATCACTATCACCTATCACTGTCAAGCTTTAACCGAAAAGCAGGTGTCAGCAAAGCTACATTTGCCGGATGACATCAACACAAAACATGTTGTGTTGCCAAACATAATTTTCTATCAAAACACTAATTTTATTGAACCAGTCTGCTAAGTTTCAGTATAAAAGACTTTTTCTTATTGTCTACTAACAAAATTGTTCTGGATAATAACGTTAGTCAAACTTAATTAACAGTGCAACAAAACTTACCTCACCTATCATCATGGCCAGTCAATCACATCGTCTCGTGCGTAACTGTGCAGTCGGTTTTGGTTCATGCTGATGTAGTAATTACATGCAGCAAGCAGCTTACTGCTGTTCATTTTATCGTCAACTAGTGTCGCTATTGAGGAGAATTTTCTGAATGCTACATATTCAGCCTTTACAAAGAGTTTACACCAACCCGTCAAGAAGAGATGAAACG
>JAQLOL010000022.1:11070493-11084191 GCA_029783665.1 Naso thynnoides
TTTTATCACACTGTCTAACAGGATTGTGCATCATTAAAATCATGCAGGAGTTTGTAGTTTAAACACCATTTGTTGGGTGCAAATTGATACAGGCTGGACAATAGCTAGTCTATCTGTTTTATGATAAATGTCTGACAGTGACACATGCCAAGCATGATCGTGGCTTAGCGTCTGTTCTTCCCAGCATGGACGGTGGCAGTGATGCATCATCTGTTGTCAGTCAGGGTTTCTGAACCTTAATTTATTTTGCCTTGTGTTTCATGTGACTGTATGCTCTCACACGGTCCCTTTAACAGGGTTTGTGCATGGAAAATATGACACCACTTTATGAGTCGTTTCAGAACAATACACAGGTCTCCTGATGTGAAATATTTGGTAGTCACACCAGTGTCAAAAACGTTTTGTGCACCTCTGAATACGTGTTGAAATCACTTCAAGCTGTCGTGCATTTTCATCCTTAAATTCGATTTAACAGGGAAAATGTGCATGAATCCTTATGCCTGACTCATGAACAGAATGGAACATTTATTACACAATCAATATGCCAGGTTAGATCCTAATAAAAAGAGGAGGTCTAAGGACCTAAACATTGTATTTTCAATAAAGTTTATTTCAAGTACAAGGACAGCGTGCAGAAGCTCTCAAGTCCCTTGCCAACGGATATTTCCTCCTACACACCTAACCAAAGGTGTGTAAGAGCCTTTAAAAAAAGAATCCCTGATAAGAAATGCACATAACACAGTATATACTAGAGAGCACATCTGACAGATGCAAGGACAAATGCAAATGTTGGTATTCACTTCGGGTTTTGTGTGTGTTTAGAGAGAGAGAGAGAGAGAGAGAGAGAGAGAGAGAGAGAGAGAGATTAAAGGGGGTGGATAGAACAACAATTGAAGCAAATATTTTAAGAGAAAAGCAAAGGAGAAAAGGATGATCTCCCAGTAATGTCTATCTCTTCCCCACATTGTTCATCTAACTTTGTCAGAGTTAGCTGGCACGGCTCCACTTGGAGACAAACAGTCTTTCCTAGCAGCAGCCTCGGCCATTTGGCGCTACTATTTTGGAGTTTTTCCACTTCCCACAAGGGCAAATTTAGTTTGTGAAGCAAAAAGTTTAACTACTCCACCCACTCAATACTCGGGGGCTAACATAGACTATCAGGAAGAAATATATGCACACACTATGCTCGTCAGGAATGTGTGGCAATGACTGCATTGAGGCGGCTTGAGATTACTCAGCTAGCCACAATTACATTACATTACCGCAGCATGTCAGGAGAGATTTGGAGGCAGACAGACTAAGTGGAACTCTAAGGTGAGGTGCTGTAACAGCCGCACTCAAACTGAAGTGTCTGATAAGTGTGTTACAGCCTTTACTCTGGGACTTTGCACAGAAAAGTGGTCAGATAGGGTTGTAGCAAAAGGACGGCTGATCCTGCAGCTACTGCAGGTACTGATGAGAAACTCTTGGAATTCAATCTGCAAAATCAAACGCAAATAAGGTGCACACCCTGGGCAAAAAGAGCCTCCGTGAAACAGCAAGTGAGCTGTAATCGAATTGGAAATAAGTGCCAACAAACAAGTTAGGGTGCAAACACAGGAGATTTAAAAGGTGCAAGTGTTTGTCGTTGGTGCATCTGTTCCAACACCTTTGCAAATCGACTTTTTGCTGCACGCTAAAACTCTTCTTATCTCAAAAAGAGATTGTTATATCCATGTCAGCAAAGCTTTTTTTGCCAGAGAAATATTTATATATGTTCAAAAATCAACAAAGTTGTGATTAGATAAATCTGCACTCTCCTTTTAATAACTTTACCTGCCCTCAATAATAGTTTTGACTAAGTATACAACACCAGAATGGACAATACTGCAGCTCTAAATGTATTTGAGTATTTCTCAGACAACAAATACTATTTATAACATAACTTCACAAGCAAATGCAGGATATACAAATAAATATTAATGCTGCTTATATATATCCAAAGCTGTCAACTGCACTCTTTATCAATCTCTCATTATCGCTCTCCACTCCTCTTGGACCTGAATAATGAGATTTGTTTTCGTCTCCGGTCTAATCATCTAATTTCGGCCTTTATAATGTTTCCTTCCTCACACAGAAGCCCTTTTTTCAGCTCAGCTTCTGTCATAACTAAGCTGATTGGACCAAATCAGAACTGAAATCAAATTAAGGCCCATTGTCAACGCGTGTGGCTCTGTCACTGACATGAAAGGAGGGCCACACAGAAGAGATAACGAGAAATTCAAAGTGGCTGGTATGACATGAAAGAAGATGACAGAGCTGAGCGGGTGATGGGATTTCCTACTAAAATAAATAATCATACCATCATTACCTAGACTTGCATGTTTGTTTGTTGCTCTTATGTGCCAATTTTATTGTACATCAACAGCAGAGTAGTTTAAAAAAAGGTTTTAGGGGCACATTAGGACAAATTTAGCTTGAACTTTTATCTTTTTTAATAAAATCTACTATTTTCATTTGTGACATAAAGAGGCAGAGGGTATTTTTGTGAAGTTCTGATGTGCATCTCTTTGAATGGATTCAGCTGAACATACAGAGTTGTGGTCCAGCAGATGTCGCAGAGTGATTGGACAGCAGTTAGGCAGCCGTCAGAAGACACAGGGTGATAATTTAGCCCTGCCCTGCAGTGACATGATAATAACGCACTCATATCCTGCTGTGATTCTACTGATCGGCTGACAGTCAAGCACAAAAGAGCCTGAATTCATTAGTGATGGGCAGGCGCATTTGTAAACCTGCTCCACATACAAAAAAAGGGACTCTTGCTAAATATTCACAGCAAACAAATGTAATAAATTCGCTATATGGAGTGTTATGCATAAATAACCTGCACTCCTCTGAACAGGAGTTTGCACTTCATTTTATGGACCATCCTTCACCTTTAACATTATGATAAATATTCTATACCAGTAAATAATAGATGAGTCAATAACACTGTATCATTTTCCACCTTGCCCTCATTACACACTCACACACTCAAATGTGCTGCATCTCAGCCATACCCCTAAGCAATTAGTTGCCCTAAAATATCAGGGGGCTAGTTATTCAGGCATGTATTTCATATTTTTATTGGTTTACTTGCAGCTCTGCATGCAGACCAAGCTACAGCAAACACAGCCTCAGCAAATCCCCAAGCTGCTCCACAGTCAGCAAAGTAATTGGGGAGGGAGTCCCAAAGGGTCCGCACACACTGCTGAACCCTCTGCTGCCGACAAGTTAAAATGGCAACTGAGGTAGACAGCAGTCAGGGTTAGTGTGCAAGTGTGTGTGTGTGTGTGTGTGTGTGTGTGTGTGAAGGATATACGGTGGCTTGAATACTTTGTATGAATAGGCCCGCAGTCTTTAGAGATTCGCTGGTTGGCAGGGAAACCATCTGGTTCCCCCACCCCCCAGCTGCATCGCCCATGGTTCCCCATTTCTATGGGGATGTAAAATTTGGCCCATTGAGGGGGGTGGGGGATGGGGGGCTGTAGAGAAGCCAATTTAAGCCCCCACTTCTCAGAATTAGTTAATTAGCTCGATCTCTCACAAAGAGAGAAATTTCCTTTGTATGCAGTTCCACCGTTTATCACAATCCAACTATTTTATTCTAAAGCTCTGCCAACTATCACCTTGTGAAATTAGCAAGAACAGTTGAATGTGGGATGAAAAAGCCCCGTAAAATTAATCAACATTTGGGGGGGAAAAAAAAAAAGCACAAACACTGAATAAGGGTTCAAGCCAATTTCGTAACTTCACTGATGAGATTAATATGATAAACTTTGTTGTTTAGACCCAAATTAATTGACTTTCATAATTAATGTATGTATATTATTTAAGTATTTTCATCAGATTCACAGTTACTGTTAACAGTCTGCCATGAAGAAAATGTCAGTGTATTTATTAACCCAGACTGAGCATATGATTAGATCAACTCGTATTTAAAATTTTAATTAGCAAATAACACCATAAAGCTGCTGCATACATACATGAAACACCACAAGGCTTTAATTCACAACAAATAAGCACGTTAACTCTGTACACTGACTCTGTGCACCGAGACAAAGTGATCGTATCCTGACGTGACGATAAAACGAAGGTGGGTTGCACTGATTCCATTTAGCTGAAAAAGAAAAATGAGAAAAGAGCAGTTCTTGTATCTGTTCATTCTATTTCTTTATGTTACATTTTCTTAGTTTGATTTCAACCTACCGAAATTTTGTTTGACTGAAGATGTCCCTCTGTGTTTTCACATTCTATAAGAAAATCATCTTATTAATCCCAATTTCAAGTCTTTGGCCTTTGAACTAAATGTGCAAACAGATGCACTGTAACTAGACCCTCTTACCTTTCTCTGTGACAGACTCAAACTGAGAGGCACTTTGTGACGTGTTCCTTTCTATCGTCAGATGCTTGACTGCAAGAGAAAAAATCACAACCTATAAATCAAACAGAGAATTAATGTATATATAAATCTACACATCAATCCCAGGTTTTGCAAGAACACATGACATATTATCAACAATTTTGGCCGGTCACTAAAGCCCACGAACAAATTTACTTTGACAGTGAGCGTGTTCAATGATGTAAAATGTGATAAAATAACATTTTATGCCATGTTAGTGGCACTGTTCTAGAGAAAGCTCGTCTGTCAGCTTGATTTCTTGGGATTACAAACACTGCCGATGAAGTATTTTTAAAAGTCTCAGAAAACCTGGGGCTGAATACTACGTTGACTGCACATGGATTCATTCAAAAAAATCGTCTTTCTCAAGTGGTCTTAGCACAAAATAGAGGCCTGCGTCCTTGAGCTTACACACACTACAGATCTACAGAAAAACTTGTATATCTCAAGAAAAATTTGACTTCTTAAAATATTATGTGGCAGTGTAGACGTTGGTTACACTTGACCTTATTATAAAAAATACGTTTGGCTGAGTACAGTATCGGTGAGCTGTTACATCATAACACGTGTATGTTTTTTTCCAGTTTTATGATGTGTTTGTTTGTAATTTGCAGGTCTGTAAAGGCCTTTCACCATGTTGTGTTTAGTTTCCTTTCATGTAAGAGATTTAAGAGAAAAATTCGCCCGCAGACCTGAAGGAGTGTCAAGACTTTGAATATTATAAGATTATAATCCAGCTGCTAATTGAAATGTTAATTTTGTTGATTACCAGACATGAGTATGCAGAATAGAGATTTAATATCTTTATATGGTTTAGACACTATCAAATTGAGGAAGTGCACCTTTATAGACTAGCTTTTCACAGTAATTAAGAAGAGCCAACCTGTATTTACAGCATGTCATGGAGGCAAATTATTTAGATGACGACCCTTTGCCTAATATTTCCACAAATATCTTTGACAACAACAGCACGTGTGACACTTCCACACCTCACATACCGTTGTAGCTCTCCACTGTCACAGCAGAAATCTTCGTAGTTTCAGCAAAGCCAATGATGAACTCTTGAGGGAACATCCCGGTGGATATCCAAAACGTTTTGCTGTTTCTGGGTAAAAGTGAGAAAATAACATCAAATTCTGTCCTTATTTCCGAAACAACTGGCCACAGCTAGCTGACGTTAACACTTACCCATCAATAATGTTTTCTGGTGGGTGATTTTCATCGCTGGATGTAGCGACGACGACTTTGGCACCCAGAGAACTCGGAGAGGAATCGATCATCGTCAGAGACTCACACAGCAAAGAGGAAGATCTCCAAAATGTCTGTTTAAGGAAAAAAAATAAGAGTAACTTCGACAACAATCTGTGTTCTGATTACAAAACCTTGGAGAAGTTGCTTACAAGCTAGCGTTAGTGTCGTTGCCAAGCCAACCACCGCGTCGCATAATAAACACGTCACCATGACAGTATACGTCACAGTTTCCGACACACGTTGCCCCTGCGCTGCTTAGCAAATAACGTTAGCGGCTAGCAGTGAACTGTTCGTGTGTTCACATGGCGAATGGGTGCGATGAAGTGTTGTTTACACGCGGAACCGGACAGGTCAGTTGTAATGAACCACTGTGCACAAGATGACAACACGTGTGAGCCTCTGTAGGCTCCTCTTACGGATGAGAGATGCTGAGCCAGGATGCTAAGCTAACTTACTAAAAGACAGCGAGTTCAGCTAACTTTGGGTAACAAAGAGGACAGGAGCGGAAAAACTAATTTTAAAAAAAAATACCTGCCGGGTTTCATCAGTCCAAAACATTGTAACACAACGTAGTGAACAGATGCTGTAAGTTACCTTGAGTTCCTGCAGCAGCGTGTTCACAGCGCAGGAGGGAAAGACAAGTCTTGCAAAGACAGACAGACAGACTTGCAAAGACAAGTCTGGTCCGAATTCAGACCAGCTACAAAAATAAGCTGTGCTGTAAAAATCGCCCAGCAGAATAAGAATTGGATCAACAAGAAGAGTTCTCTCTTCTTTTGGTATCACGCCTGCTTTGATTTGCATGAATCCAAAAGGACAGAACATCTGTATGGCCTTTATATCTGTTGTTCTCTTTCACAGAGCGATGACTCGGACATTTGGGATGACACTGCATTGATAAAGGCTTATGACAAGGCAGTTGCGTCATTCAAGGTAAATTAACTTAAACTTAATAGCTTATTCCTTAGTCTAGAATTTCAAAAAAAAAGAAGAAGAAGGGAAGAATTACAAAGTAACATGTTTAAATTGCTTCTCCTGGCCAGTAAATTTCCAGGATTCTTCATTTGTAATCCTAAATGGCCAAGAAGAGCCGCCAAGTCACATTACATTTATCAGCTTAAAAATGGCCAAAGCACTAATTCAGTTACAAAATTGCCCCTGTTGGGATGAATGAAGATGTTTGAATTGAAAATAATTGGCAATAATTTTCTTTAATTGGCTACAAATGAATCCTTGTATGTTTTTTATCTTGTATGTGTCTGCACTTGCTTTATGTGTCAGACTGCACTAAAGGGTGAAGAGGAGCCTCAAGCCTCCAAGAAAAACCAACCGGCCAAAAAACGCAAGAACAACAAGAAGAACCAGTGCAGGAAAAGAACCAATGCACCGCCTGAGAAGGAGGTCTGTAACTGGGACTAATAATACAGATAAATATGGAAGAAGTCCAGTGGTTTTGTTTAAGGTTTTGTTACTATTGATCTGGTTTACTTCAGACCAATAGACCACATAAACAGTCTTTTTAAGCTTTAGTTTTAGTTACGTTTCTGCTGTGTCACAGTGGCAGGTTGGGGACTCTTGCAGTGCGTACTGGTCAGAGGACGGTCAACTCTATGCAGCCACAATCTCCTCCATAGACGAGAAGAGGGGCACTTGTATAGTTGTTTATACAGATTACGGCAATGAGGAGGAGCAGAACCTTGAAGACTTGCTTTCAGAGATTTCTGAGGGTGATGACGAAACGAATACCAAGGTAAAGCAAAAGAAAAAAAATAAATATATGTTGAATATATATATAAAATATATTTTTCAAGTGTGATATTGCTTTTATACAACAGTTCAACAACAGTTTAAATGGCGATGCTGAGTAAGAAAATGTTGAAGAAAGGTGACAAAATAGAATATTTCAGTATTTGGCTCAGCCAACAAAGACAGTTCCCTCAAACTAAACTCTCACTGTTGCCTTGGCAACGGTGAGTACACAGGGTACCGCTGCACCAAGCGCTCACAGCAGGCACTACGTTACTTTGTATCAGGATACAAATTGATCTGCATGTTACCGTTGATTGTGCAGCCAGTGAAATAAATGTTTGGTGAAAGCATAGTTGACTGTCGCTTGACAGACACGACCGATCCTGAGGATCAATCTGACAGAATGTGGCTCCATCTTTTTCTGCTGTCCATGGATGGCTCCCAGTAACTTTTCAGTGAACTCTCAGACCTGCAAGACAAACGTTATTTTTTAAGGGTGCGACTATCATTAAGCCTAATTAGTATCACACATCGCCATCACGACTCTACAGTAATGTTACATAGTTAGAGCAACATCTTAGCGGTGCCCACCGACTGTCAAGATCTCCCTCGCTTCAAGTCCCGCATAAATTAGAATGTTGACATGGCAACATGTAAGCATTGAGTAATACAGAGTGAATATCATCCTGCTTTTAATGGCTCTTAGCCAATCGAATTGCTTGGCCAGAACATATATGTAAAAATAAAATCTATATGTGTATTTTGGATTGTCTGTGATATACAGTGCCTTGAATATCTTGAAACCATTTCAAAATTGGTAAACCTCTGTTACACACGCACTTTGGTTTGTAAACAGCTCACCAATTTCACATTTTGCCTTTAGCTGTGCCTGGGAGGTCAAGTCATTTTCATGTGAAAAATCACTTTGACAATGAGCCAACTTATACCTGATTGTGTTTCTTTGGCCTCTAGTGAAGAAAAGAAGCATCATTCTCTTATTGAGTTTTCACAAAGGTTGTCTTTAACTCTGCAAATATGCACACCAGAAATGAGAAATTGGACTAAATAATAGCCAAGTTACCTTTGACACATATAAATGGACTGAAATTTCGCTTGGTTTGTTTATATTTGGCTACTCTAGGCTGAATATAATAGCTGGAAATTACTGCTAGGGTGATGCTGCCTGGCTGCACAAGCAACACGTGCACTGTTCAATCTCTTGCTTTTTATTCGTCTATTTTTCCGGCCGACACAGGTCACGGCAAAAATAGAGAGTGAAAATGATCTGTTGGTAGTTGTATTACACCTTTCACCACAGCTTCAACGTTTGTATAGAATATACCACATGCATATAAAAAAACAAAAGTATGAGTGAAGGGCAGCATTTTCTCATGCGCTCCTGCCCTCCGTCCCTCACTCTCTCTTGCACTCTCTCATCATCATTATTGATAGCTATTACCAAAGGCATATTCACTATAAACAGGGCCAGCAGCAGCAGCAGCAACATCGTCTGTATGGACAGGAAAACACACACATGCTCTGCTCACACTGGCAGTGTGTCCTAGGCGTATAGGATGAGGTCGGCAGAGGAAAGTGAGATAAATGTAAATTACAGTCGTCGATCTTTATCAAATAATTACAACTTCAAGCAATAAAAATGTAACAAATTTCTGTATCTCAGTGTAAATAATCCAATGGTTAAGTTGTAATTAGCAAAGCACTTGTATCTTTCATGGATAAATCAAATTAATGTAGCTGTAAAATCAGTTTCTTTCTGTACGTTTTTGTTTTTCTCTGGTTCTAGTGAGAAATACAAATAGATTTCAGAAACTCTTCAGTGAGCAGTCAACAAGGTATGAAAGGTATGACAAATCAAAGTTAAAGCAATATCTCTCTGCAACAAAGGTAAATGAAGCAGAATCGTCAACAGAGGAGAGTGACAGGTCGACCACACCGAACCAGCACAAACAACAGGCGCACAGTAAACACCAGAAATCCAGGGCCCACAAAGAACCGCCTCCTGCGTGGCCTCGAGGGTTCCCTGGGTTTCCTCCAGGCCCGCCACCCATGCACACTTCCAGACAGGTAAAAAGAGTGACTCAGCGCCTTTCCTTATTATTCAGTCAACAAAACAAACTGGTAATTGGCTATTTCCTTTCTTATTATTGTGTGAAATTGAAATGTTAAAATTGAGATCAAAGCATTTTACACTCCTTAATTTCAGAGAGAAGGTTGATTCTTTGCTATGTATGTATCTCCCATAAAAAAAAGGAAATGAAAAAATGTGTTTCAAAGATAATATCTAATCTTAAAGCTGAGGTAGACAGTTTATTTTTGGTGTCATTGGGTAAAAATACCATAATAACCTTTCAGCATTTTGTAATTCAAGTGGTTTGAAAAAACTCGAGACTGCTGCACCTCTCTTTGGCTCTGTATTCAGACCGTGATGGGCACGAGTCATTTCAGAGAGCACGTGTTCCTATTGGCTGCTCTACGCTGTGCTTCTTAGCGACAGGTGACATCGCTACCAGCTGATTGGCTGTTGAATCAAGTGACAAACCTTACGTTCTATTTAGACAAGAGAAGCCCTACTAAAAACAGAGAAGTCAAATCTGTGTTTACATGAACAACCACAAGTGCTGTAGTACGCAGACCAGGTCAATAGTCGGTGGTGTAGCTTTGTAATGTTGTACCATCAGAGCTGCTTAAAGTTGTAGTCCCTGCTGTCACAGGCTTTGTGGTTTGCCAGTTTACACAAGAAGGTTGCAGTTTCAAAAGACTGCACTCTGGAACTCTGTCTCAAAAGTTTGCAGTTTCAGGGGCACCAGCACACTTGTCGTGTAAAAGGAAAGCTGAACCACAACAAAAGTGTTTCGTTTGATGCGAAAACTTGTGTCGTCTAAACGGGGTCTTAAAGTGACTCCCGATGACTTGAAAAGCTGAGTAGCAGGCGACGTGTCGAGCTGAGACGGACCAGTTTACACTGCTGCAACTTCCCTGCAACCGTTTCATCTCGTTATGAATCTTTGATATAAGCTGGCCGTAAAGGAGAGAGCATCAGCAAAGGAAATAAAATGCGAGCCGGAGCAAAAACAGGGAGGAGAGGAGGAAGCCGAGTTGCTTCTTTAGGAGTCTCATGCTACAGCTGGCTTGATTTTCAGACGTTGCCTACCCCAGCTTTAAGTCTTCCTAACAGGTTACACATGTTATACATGGGAGCTTTTAGGATTGTATGAACTGAATGACATCAGACTGTACGTATTTTTTAAAAGAGTTCAACAAAGTAGTTTGTGTGAGCCGTAAAACATCGTTTTTCAAGGAAAAATGATCCAGTTTACTGTTTGGTAATACTGACATCACAGTGAGTTGTTTTCAGTCCTTTTTGCTTTTGTCTTTACTGTCTTCTGCCAGGGAGGAAGAAAACAACCTGGCGGTCATGGGCCAGTGCCTCCATCCTGGCCTCCCATGATGCCTTTTGGTCCACCAGTGAGTCAGAACACATCTCTACACTAATTACAAACGCCAAAGCTGCTGTTTTACTCGAGTAACAGGTTCTGCAGTCTGTTTGTTAAAATCACACATTTATTCATCACGCTGCTAAATTAAGAACAGTTGTCACTGTAGCATTTTAGTGATTGACGGCAGATATTGTCGCTTTTTCAGTGTCTGTGCCGTAATCACACTCTCTCTTCTGTTAATGTCTCTGCTCTAGATGATGCCTCCACCTCCACCGATGAGCCCTGACCTGGTGGATGATGAGGCTTTAGGCAGCGTTCTCATCTCCTGGTACATGAGTGGATATCATACAGGATACTACTTGGTATGTGCACAGAAGTTCGCTTACTTATGATGGGCTGTGAGCGGGGATTTACACTAAGTCTCTTGTATTATGTAGCAAAGAGCAGTGGGCGTATATGGTAATGTGGACGCTGTTTTGCCTTTTTGGGGAAGTTTTTGCTGTCATGCTTTTAAGCGAGAACAGCCTTTTCATAAAAATAGGTGGGAGTCCTTGATTTCTAAAAGCTGGTTTATATGAACATCATCTTCTGTTTTACAGGGATTGAAACAGGGACGCAAAGAAGCAGCCAGTTGGACGAAACTGCACCACAAATGAAACAATGAAGTCTGGATTAAGTGTCAGTTTCTCAGGGTGTCACCTGGAGCAGCAGCTACCCTCCTTGTTGTGTCTGATGTGTTTCCTCCTTGTTCCAAACAAATGTTTTGAGTTGATGTAAACAGAACATTCATATGAGCTGAAGGAGGGCAGTTTTGTATTCTTTGTAAATAGATTAAATAAAGGGTATCAGTGCACAATAACTTGGTTTAGTATTTTCTTTTTATTGTTGGACAGACACACTTGTGAAATGACAGAGTCGTGCTATGATAAATGTTTTTCAGTCATTAGAAATATATTTTTCTCTCTTTTTTTTCTTTTTACTAAGAAAAAAAAATGCTGGCTGGATATTGGATAATGTGTACGTGACACTCAATGATGAGTGCTTGTAGTGGCAAGTATTGTCCAGCAGAAGTCAGACTAGTCTAATGTATTCACATTAAAGGGCAGTGTGGCATGAATACAAATTAACTTGGAGTTTAAACCTACACAAATTCGCAGCCATGCAGAGGAACACCCTCCACTTCTAACAGTGTGTCTGCTGTACACTTGCATCTCTTGGCATGCTAAGAATTTGATAGCAAGCCAGACTTGAGTCCTGCTTAATCCCCCGGGTTCTTTCCTCGCAGTTAATTCAGAGAATTGTTCCAGTATATGCCTTGAATTTGAGCACTATGTTTTCCCTGGGGTGCTCCTCACACACCACCCAATATAGGGTCGCATCCATCACGATGCTTTTCAACTCACATCAGATGGGCGCATATTTCATGGTGACAGTAGACGAGGTTTCAACTATAGACAGTATGACACATTTGGCCAGTTGTGAAGATATTCTTTAGGATTTTGAGACATTTTCTCTTAACCGCCTCCACACTTGACAGACTGGAACTTGCAAGCCTAAAAATGCAGACAAAAGAGCCTTTACAACTCAGAGACCATCAGGGTGTTTTGGTACCATTGGGAAAGCAACATTAATCTTTTGTAATTATATATGTTATGCTTGTGTGGGGGAGAGAGCCGGAGGTCCACTGCTGTCTGGATAGCTTTGCACACCTGTTATTTAGGTTATTTTTTGAGTTATCCTCAAAACTGATCCTGGAATGTTTGAGGTTTAATAATGTAAGAAGAGTCGAGGAAGTAGAGCGGTTGCAAATACTGTATGCAAGTGTATATTTAGACTATAGAAAAACACGTAATTACAGTGGGAACAGCCATAATCATTCTGCTCGGTCTGCAGCCTTTTCGTTCCATGAAAAGAGTCCAAACTGGATCCCCATATTTCTTATCCTGATGATTTGCTGCCCGCGAACACCCACTCCTCCTGTTCTAAACTGGTGGCCAATTGATCATATACTGTGTGTGTGTGAGGGCGAGAGAAAACAATAGGATTTTGTGGTACGATGTAACAGCATGGTTGTCTCCTGTCTTTTCCACCATGTGATCTTCCTCTAGCCGCTCCACGGCCGTTGCTTTCTGAGTGAAGAGCAGCCCCTTTGTTTGTGCACTGACTGTGGTCGGCATTTTATAGCCCACTGTGGCTGTGCCAGCATTGACTGCTGCATTTGATTCTCGCTCCAGCAGCGACTTTTGTTTTTGCCTGTCGGTGTGCATTTTTGTCAGCAAAGAAGAAAGAGGGGGAGAGAGAGAGAAAATGGGGAAAAGGAGGGACGGCAACAGGAGAAAATGTAGTTTGAGGGATTTACAAATAGAATATGCACTATAAACGAAGGCTGATAAAGCAGACCTATCTTCCCCCCACAGACGGGTTTAAAATCTGCCACAGCAAAGCCTGCGCATAAGCCCATTGCTTCCCTGACTCTGCAGCAAACTGAGCTGCCTGAAGGGCTCGGTGGAGCCCAGCGAGGAGTTAAAAGGGGGTCAGACCTAGCTTGGGAAAGCACTGTTTCCCCTCTGTGTCTGTCTACCCCCTACTGACCAAAGTAGCATGAGGCATGTAAACATAATCTGCATTTCACATAGTCCCTTCTAGGAAACAGACAGACATCCAAGTGAGATCACATTGCTGCATAAGTTTGAGCGCCTTCAGCTATTTGCTCAAGCTCCCGACATCAACAAACATCCTGCTTTTAAATAAGAGACTGTGTGTGTGTGCGTGCGTGCGTGTGTGTGTGTGCGTGTGGAGGGGCGGGGTTGGGGGGTT
>JAQLOL010000022.1:11097532-11137793 GCA_029783665.1 Naso thynnoides
GTACTTTTAACACACCTGGTAAGTTATCTAATAAGCAAAACTTAAATACAATATATGCTCATTTAAACTTGGGCTTTTCTTTCTGTTACTTTGTTGTTTATTGAGTATATTTTAATTTTGGACTGTTTGTGGGATAAAATAAGACATTTAAAGGCATCACTTCGAGCTTTAAGACATTTTGAAGGCCGTGTTTTTTTACTTTATTTGTAACATTTAAAGTAAAATGATTACTTTAATACCCCCCAAAAAACTGAGGGATGAATGGACCAGGTAATCATCCATGTACTGTAACTGTATTGTATGTAGGTCACATTATACAAACCTTTCTATATATAATATGCACGTGCACTGTTATGTGTACGTGTAATACAGACACAGCTCTCAGGGGATTCCCCATAGATGTGATCAGCCAGCAGGCTGAAAAAAATTACTAGCTGACTAAGGGATGTTTGCGGTTGACGTTCTGTGTAATGTAATAAGCAAATGTGTGTGTGCTTGAAAGCAAGACTAAAATAACCTTATAAAATAATTTTTTAATTAATGTGAATTCAAAGCAATCTTGAAAATGAGCTTTGCTACAAAACGTGAAGGTTGGATGCAGCGGACAGTGAGTGAAGGTTTGTCTTATTTATCCCAATTAAACAAAATCAATGACCTGAGTGGTTCTCGCAAATTGGCATCATGTTCATTACCTTGTTCACTTAGTTGCTTTATTAGACTTTGCCTTGCTCCAAGTTGACCAGAAGTCACTAAACTTTCAAGATGCTCTGCTTGTCACTTTGAGTTATGGTCTCCCTCATGTCTCATCTGCAGATGTTTGGAGTCTTACATTGTTTCTGCAGACGTCAACATTCGAGGCTTCTGTTTTTGATTGCACCCAGACAGATTTTTACTGCAAAAGCAGCCCATTGGTGGGAGTTCTTCTAAACACATTTTGTTATGCTCTGGCAGAAGTGACCTCATACCAAATAAAAGTGAAGAAATACAGTTTTTTTTTTTAGCCAGATTATTTATGTTCGGAACAGTGAGTTTTGTTGTGTCCCTCTCTGTCTCTGCCTTTCTCTTCATGTCGGCTTTGCTTTTTCCCCTCATGGTTGATTTGACTCAGAAAGAAATACGATCAGTGCTTCCCTTCTGGACCATTCAGTCTCTTTCTCTCTTTCCTCTCATCAGAATTGATCAAATTTAACATATTAAAAGTATTATTATTACTTACTATCTAATAAAGCTCTGTGCAGCTTAACTGCCTGTTCAATTGTGTTGTACTTTGTGGGTACATCTTGGTGTGTTGCTGCTTCTGCCCTGCAGAGGGAGCTATTGCTCCATTTTAAGCTCTGCAGCAGCTGGGACACGCCTTCTCCCCTTATTGACCTTTCCTTTACAGCTTTGACACTCACATTTTTTATCACCTTACAGTCATTGACGGTAATTTAAGTAAAGCGTTCACATTTTTAAATACCAGATGAAGTGCCTCAGCGTGCATATCCTCTTAGATCCACACATATCCTTTCTCTAATGCGCAGCCTGCATCCCTAAGGGTGGAAATCGATGGAGATGAATTGTCTAAAAAGTAAGTTTCTCTTCTGCCGGGCTGCCCAGTTCCTCGGCGTGATGAGATGCTGCAGTCTCCAGTGACTGGCTGTGATAGCGTTCCTGAAAAGTCAGCAATAATTCTGGGAAGCAGCCAGAGTCAGTTGTGTGCTTACTCCTGACATGCAGCTCAGCTGTCGCATATGTGTCTGACTATGGCTGAGTTCTTGAGCCTGTTTTTCCTTCATGGCTAACAGTACAAGAAGCCATGTTGAGAATAAGATTGCCCTTTAAATGAAGTGATAAAAAGACTCAATGTTCTGTTATCACTGTGTGTGATGAGGCTAATACTCCCACAGATTCTCGAAGCTCATCCACAGATTGTGATGCGTACTTCCCATTCTTAAAAACAGGATTCCCAGTAAAAGAAGGAAAATTCCAACTCTGGCATTTAGGACTCCATTTCATTCACAACATTCATCAAGTTTTGATCACAGATGTAGAGTAGAATGTTCTCTTCAACATGCATCAGCCTAACATTCCCTCTCTGTAATCTTAAGGTAAAAGTTAGATCATCCAGACGTTACAGGCTGAAACTGATACACCTAATAACAAGGTAGACTGTGGGTGAGATTTACAATGTCATTACTGTGTCTCTGAGTTATGACTGTGTGGCTGTCAGCGCAGATTTTTCATGCTCTATAACTGAGGAGTGACCTCCAGGGGATTTCTCTCATGATACGTCTGGTTTCACAGCTCGTCACGCGCTACTGTCATCGAGGCGAACAGATGTGACCCAGTGCCCGGCCGTGACACAGCCATGTAATTGAAGTCCTGCAGTACTCAAACCTGCCGAAGCTGATTTTTACTTTTTAAACTGTTGGTGCTTTGTGTGTCTGAAAGTTTCATTTAGTTCCTCTGTCAGAAAGTGTTTGGTGCTTTGAAAGATCAGGTTTTCAATGTGTGACAGTAAATTAGCTGAATAGTTTCTTTTTCTGTCTTTGTGCAATCAACTGTCTGAGAGCGTTAAAATACACAGAGAGAAAAGCTCCATAATAATTTTCTTATTTTGCCTACGTGCTGTGACAACTGCGGGTGTTTGCTTGACAGGCTGTAATCAGACAGACAATTGATCATCTGCATTTTTCTCATATTTTGAGACACTTCTGCAACAGTCTAATTTTGTCTGTGTATGCATGTGTGTGTTTACTATGGTTTACAAAGTGTTTATTTATGTCTGTTTGTGCCTGGGTGTGTATTTGTGTTTGTAAGTGTAGGTTTGTGTCTGAGACTATGTGTGTCTCAGTTGGTGAGCAGGAGTCGTGGTGTGGGTGGGGTTCAGTTTTCAGATTGGGGTTTAGATGACAGTCAGTCGGAGCTCTTTGTTGTGGTTCGGGGCCGGGCTGGACGAGGGCCCTCTCCTGTTTCCCTGCCCGTTTCTGCAGCCACACTGTGTGTCAGACTAAAGGCAGCTTTTAACCTTTGACAGACTCTACAGCGGTGAAGATAAAAGGCGCCGTTGCAATCTGAGGCGATAAGATGCTGCTGATTAGAAGCTGAAAATGACATTTGTATGATAATCATCGGTGTGTTTGTTTTCTTTACACTCTCCAGAGGATCAAATGGATCTCCTTAGGGTTCTTTTTTGTATTTGCAGACTGCCCGTCTGAACATGTGCACACACTGTATTCTGAATCATATACGGTCTGATAGCAAAAGGGTCTTATTTTTCATAGCCTTTACATTTATTCCCATTTGGTCACAACACTTAATTCACAGAGAAGATTGCAAAGATCTGGCAACACAGGATCACTCCTTTAAGACTTCTGATGATCAGAAAACCTCAATCAATCATAGACTACAGGTTTTAAACAAACCACTGCGATAGAAAAACTTGAAAGTTTAAGTTGTTGCACACACTGTCAATGTAAAGACCAATCAGACATAACTGACAGAAGTGACAGAGTTCCCTGTGCAGTGAAGGTAAATACTGCCAAATACAACTGCAACCGTTAGTCAATTAGTTGATCAAAAGAGCATAAATTGCAAACTATTTAGATGATTGATGAATAGTTTGTCTTTTTTTAAACAAAAATGTCAAACATTTGCTGGTTTGAGCTTCTGAAATCTAAAGATTAGCAGATTTTTTTAAATGGTTTTCATGATAGTGAACAAGGAGTCGTAGAGTTTTAGATAAAAGAAGCAATTCGACAACGCTCTGCGAACAAAATTATGAGCATTTGTCTTCTAACCGTTTTGGACATTTCACCGATTATGCAATAATCAATTTATTGAGAAAATACTTGTCAGATTACCCTTAAAAACTAAAAATAATTGGTAGTTGTGGCCCTACTGCCAAATGTTCTAACATTTCAGGTGCACTCACTTTGAGTTTTACCTCCAATAAAGGAGTTTTTATTATCTGGCTAAACTGTTGTTTACAACCTGTCTGATCATCTAAAAGCTTTTTTTTTTTTTGCCCCTTCGTTATGTTGTGCTCCTGTCTCTGCAAGTACTTTGGTAAGGAAAGTTAAGCAGACCGAAATTGTTGACCAGTGCAACAGTTCAGTAAATTGTTTTGTCTGGACGGTCATTTTTGTTTCATCCCCTTTTCATTGCCCAGAACATCAGCCCTGTCCACCTGACTGACCAAAAACTTACAGTATGTTTTAAAGGATGAAATTTTTTTTTTCTTACAATTGATACATTTTCATTCGTCTACAGCAAAAGTTACATACAAAACACTTGTCTTATATCGCTTTGGTGCAGCACCCCTGGCTGACAGGGAGACCCTCTGCTCGGATTCCAGCATGCTTCCTCCAGCTGATTAGGTGTATGAACAGGAAGTTTTCCATATTTCTTTACACATCCGTTCAGAAACAAGTAATGCACCGGCTATTGTCTTTAAAGAGGTCCTACCCCCTCTGAACATATTACATAAGAGTGTGTTAGTGTGTGTGTTAGTGTGTTAAAGTGTGTGTGTGTGTGTGTGTGTGTGTGTGTGTGTGTGTGTGTGTGTGTGTGTGTGTGTGTGTGTGTGTGCACATGTGAGCAAGGAATTTTGTCCAAATTTTAATTTTAATCTTTTTGTGGAACAAGTGGTTCCCGCCGGTGCTCAGTTTACCTAATCCTCCCTGTTTTGATCAAACCTCACAGTTCATGATGGATAACTGATTGTGTAACATTGGTTTCACTCCTCCCTCATGGCGGCCATTTAAAAGATCCTAATCCAAATCCCATCAGTGAAAAGTCACCATTTTAACAAAGCAAAATCCCTGTCAGACCCAAATCTGTCAGGCTTCTTTCTATCACTAACCGCTAATCTACTGCCTCAGTTACCTGATTTTGCCTCGTCCTCGGTGGCTCCAGGCCAACAGTGATGCTCTGTGTGTGAGCGAGTCATCCGCCTTCCTGCCAGCCTGCCAGCGTGCCCTGTCATTTAGATAATAGCTGTTTTCTGTCTGTTTTTGTTCAGCCTCTGGGCTTTTGTCATAAGGTGTCAGTCTTTGTGTTTTACGGCAGGAAGATTTACCTGCGGCATGTTCCGCTTCGAGGAACCGCCGCTGGTGCAATCGAGAGACTAAAGAAAGACTAAGTGGATTATGTGGCATCAAAGTAATAAGTTGTTGTCCTAAAACAACCACATCTCTCAATGAAAGAGTCGGAACAGCTGTGAGAAAAACCGTGGCGCTTCATTAAAGGACTTAAGCCTGTTTGAACCCAGTTCAGAATAATGTTTGAGCTCTTGTTAAGTGAATATTTTTCCAGTTCAGCAGCTTGCCAGATCCACTTTCAGGGGGTTTGACTGGATGTGAATCTGTGAATCCACGCACGCACACACACAGGAGTCCCAGATTGTTTTGCGAGCACCCACAACCCTCCCTCTGTGCATTCACCTCAGCTATTTCTCTTTCCACCTCAAGAACAATAAATCTCTTCTCTTACTTTGTATATGTTGGTGTCTGCGACAGATTAGCCGAGTGATTTAAAGTCTCAAGGGTGGAGGCTTTTCTTGGGGAAATGACCCGGCCTGCTACTGGCACCTCTGGATCCTCTCCCTCACTCCTCTGAGGTGAAAGGGCTTTTATAGCTCCTTTGTTTTCACTGTGTGCCTGTGTTAAAGGAGTCCAGAGAATGTGCTTTCACAATGATGGAGTGCCATCTGCGTGTGTGCGCAGAGGGCTGGTCCTTCAAGTCCTGTCAGAGCACATACATGAAAACAGTCATCCTTGTGCTCTATTTTCTACAACTTTCCTTTAATAAGAGTGCTCCTCTTCCTCATTAAGGGCTCTGGAAATCAGTCAGGGACCTTCTGAAGCAATCTAGTCCACTCCCCTGTGACGGTGAACACTAGAAGAATGTGTGTGTTTTCATTAACATGCCTCGGTGAGCAGTGTGCAATGTGACGCCAGTTTCCTGTTGAGGGGTCAGCTTGTGGTTTGCAGTTTGATCTCACCCACGCCACAAGCAAGGATACACACATTACACACAACACATGCACGTGCTATCCCTCCCTCTGTCTCCTTCACACACACACACACACACACACACACACACACACACGCACACACAGCAGTATCAAGTCCAGGATGAGCACGCTGGAAAGGAGAACAGGATGATGCTCTCTGCTCCTACTTGTTGTGTATGTACTCAAGAGCAAATGCAGACCAGCTGCAGACCACTTTTTCCCAGAAGGCAGAGGGGGAATTATTCAACTTTAGGATTCTCTTGTTTGGAGGACAGAGGAAACCATGAAACAGCTGGGGTGATGGGAACGGAGACTCCCCTTGCCTGAGCAAATTACTTTTGGGGAATTTTTCCAAAATAGGAAAATATTTCTTCCTTTTTTAACAACTTCTTCATTTAACACCTTTATATAACACTACAGGTGGAGTTAAGCATATTTTGGGATCCTATATTTGGTTTAGTATGGTGAGAAATGCCAGGAGAGACTCAAATAAATAGTATTCAGAGTTAAGCAATAAAAGATTTAAATGATCTGCAGCTTTGGAGATCAGACTTATGAAATATGCATTGAATTTGCCAAAGGCTTAAGACCCTGTGACCTACTAAAGTACACATTAGCTTCTTCAAATATCACATTTTTCCTCATAAACAAGAGAAGTTGCATCTTAATGGATCTTTATATTTGTTTAAAACAGCCTACATTTTTAAATAAAAATTTTAAAAAGACTGTTTAATGATTACATGAGTTTGACTAATTCTGAATCATTTTATTGTCAGATAAAACCTCTTGTTCATTTTAACTCCTGATGCTCCAGCTGACACAGTTATAATGTCTCCATTTTATTATCAAGCCAGTAAAAAGAACAAAGCTCCCCACCCTGCTTTGCATGTGTGGTTGAGTGGCATTTGCTATTTGTTTGTTTAAAAGGGCGTGGGGGCTCCTACAGTAACCTCTCCCACTTTTCTCCCCTTTCTTTTTTTTTTTTTTTAAAGTTCATTACCATCCCCAGATGCGCGTCGCAGGGGTTAATTTAGCACCGAGTTGGGGAGCGTCAGGGCGCACACAGTGGGCTAGTTGTGTCGATCTCACTCCCGCAGAGGCGATGCCCTTTTGTGGAGAGGTCTCCTGTCACACAGAGGACAGTCGGCATTCACAGTCGGGACACAGGGACTCAAAGAGAAGAACTGCATTTTAAAAGGCTCCATTCTTTCCCCGCTACCGCTGGGTGTTGACTGTGGGTGTTTCAGAGGATCTTTGTTGCCCGGAGAAAAGTAGAGAAGAAGAATACGCGCCGTGAACGGGTTGGGGGGAAATTTTATGGGCAGGGTTACTACAGTGCAGCCGATGCTGTCATCCACACCACCTCTGACTGTTTTCCCGGAGCGATTACTCTTGTTTTGGATGAGGAGCGGAACTTTTACGCATTGTTTTACGCACTGACTGTACGCATCTAAGCGGAACCGGAGACTGTCATAATGAACTTTCTCTCCCCAGTACCTGCGGGGTAGCGGTCAGAGCAAGTTATCTCTAAGAAGGAGTGATTTTCTGGATTTCTGCGTAAAGGATGCCAGTTGATAAATTCGCAAACATGGAGGAAAAACTGTGGATATTGGAGGACCTGAATATGATGTACATCCGTCAGATTGCTCTCAGTTTACAGGTAAAAGTTTGTTTCTTTTTGCAGTTGGCCAGCACTTGTTTCTGACTCTCTGCACGCGTTTTTGTTGGCTTATTTGCGCTGTTTTCACCAGTTTTTTTGCACAATCTCAGAGCAGCTGTGGGTGTGTCAGGGAAGAAACGTGTTTGATCATGTCTCAGATTGTTTTACTTTCTTTTTCTTACCTAACTTTCTATCGTGATTGCAAGCAGACTCGTTATATCTGAAATCTTCTATCAGACTTGTGTGCCCCTGTAAATCATACAGTGCATCAGTGTGTGAGCGGACTGACTGCAGCTGTGACTCTGTCTGTTGTAAAGTTTACAGAGGGGTTGGTTGAAGGATCTGTCTGTGTGACAAACAAGTCGAGCTGACACTGGTGTGGTCTCCCCCTTTGCAGATGGCAAAGCTCTTACTGACAGCAAGCAGAAAACAACCCTGCATGCCATCCATCTCTCCCTCTCTGTCTCCCCTTCCCACTGGGGTTCATGCTCAGTCCACAGCTGCACATATGGGCCTCATAAGTCCCTGTGGGAGTGTGTGTTAGTGTGCGTGTTCGTGTGTGCAAGTAGTATTCTGCTCTGAGAAAGGCAGAGATGGAGCTCAGTCTAGAACGTGACAAAGCCATGTCATTAATGCAATATTAACCTCTCATTTTGAAAATCTCCATCTCTTTTCCTGAAGAGTTTCAGAGGAAAGAGATGCAGAATGTGACTTTTTTTTTTATTCTAACAGAGTTGGAAGAAAGATGAGACACATGGCCATTGGAAGTGCTTCAGGAATTTCAAAGGGAAATTCGAATATACTTTATTTCTGGGCTCATAATCTAAGAAGATATTGGCTGTCTGCGCTGCAGCTGTGTCGAGGTGTAAATAGCAGACAGTTTCCTTCTCGCTGTATCAACTGAAATCCAGTTGAAAAAGCCTTCAGCTGTGTGACACAGAGGCTGCAAGAGGTGATATCACTCGCTGGTGTGTTGTACCTGCTAGCAGTCTGGCATCATTTTTATGTGCGAGGTGTTTCTTTGTTTATCTACCTGTGCCAAGTGCTGAAGAGCGAAGCGGGTGTTTGGCTTTTTATCACATAAGAGGAGTACACACACTCCTGCCATCTCCAGCTTATGTGAAGCTTAGTCTATTCTCTCTCTGCTTATGTTATTGTTCCGTAAACATGGTCTGTTTTTAAACTCAGCTCTGTTCCAGGGCGCAGACTAAAAGGGGTTTCCCTGAAGCTGTTTGGACTGAAATGCAGCGTCACAAACCAGCTCTCACGAGGTCTTTTTAAAAAGTTAATCAGGTCCTAATCTGCTCGCTTCTTCGTCACAGAGCCTCCTTTGATGAACAAACTTGTTTACAGCTCGGACAGTCTGAAAAGTGGCACTTTGTCTGAATATTGAATTTATAGAGCATTAAGGAGGAATGCAGATAGCATGCATCTCTGTCTGAATTCTTAATCTCACATTTAGGCATTTTGTTGTTCCTGTTCCAGCTTTATTTCTGCAAATGCAATTGCCAGGTTAGGTATGTATGATAACAAGATGATGAGCCCTTTATCAGCCCTGCAGGAAAACTACCCTGTTGAGAGAGTTCAGAGGTCAGGCTCGGCTGTAGAGAGGCATTAATCTGCAATAAATCAGTAAGAGTTTCAGTTTGTAGCATACAAGTTGTGCTCTTCTTCAACTCCTGAGCATTTTTGCTGTTAAAAACGCTCAGTTGTTTGCTCACATGCCCGGTCATCCCTCTCGTCTCCCCCCTCTCCCCCCATGTCTCCTCTGCCTGGGTGGGTTTATGAGACAGGGATTCTTTGTATGTTGCTGAGCTGCTCTGCCTACAGTCTAACTGTATTTTCAGCGAGCTGTGGATGTCTTTTTTGCACCAGAGTTTTTCATAAGCGTCCTGCTCTGTCATGATTGCTTGCAGTTATTACACTGTAAACTCTTTTTCCTTTCCTTTTGTTTTTCCCTGCAGCAATATGAAAAGTCACTGAAAGCCACTCCTAACCCATGCACGCACATATACATTTATATACAGACATGCACCTTGTTTATTACTGTTTCTATGCACTTGTCTCTCAGACATTAGGAATGTCTGTACACTTTGAAAGAAAATCTAAAAAGTGAGAGGATCATGCCTGAGCTTCCAGCATTCCTCAGCTTGTATAATTGCTGTGTCAGGAGGGGAGAGAGAGCAGCCATTGTGTTATTTTGGAGTTCAGTAGAAAGTAACTTTTCTGCTCTTCAGGTTTTAACAAGTCTGTTATATTAGGAATGACTGCATTCTTGGCCCCAATGCACTGCAGTCTTTCGTCTTCCCTCCTCTGATATGAGGCCCAGAAGACAGTCACTGCAGCACAGTCTCTTCTTCTTGTCGCATGCAAAGTGGGAATGCATTTTACCCACAGAATACAGCGCTGCCCTGAGAAGAGAGGTGGCTGATGGGAAACAGGAAATGGTCTTGTGTAATTACCGTTTCCCACCGGGGAGACAACATGATGTCATTGAACCCTAGGCCATTAATAGACACATACACGCCATTTCCTGTCACCACAGACACAGATATACTCAGATTTTGCTGTTGATTTGCTTTGAATGTTATTCTGTTTTCTCCAGTCCTAGCTTGCAGTCTTCTTCACGTACTCTGTCCCCCCATTCCATCCCCCCTGTTGCGTCTCCCTGTCCGGTCGATAGCCAAAGGGCCGTAGATGGATACTTTCCTGGTCTAATTTTAGCCTGCAGACTGGCCTTGAATACGTGCATCATGGCTTTGCCAGAGTTAAAAGTGGACATTAGATAAAAGGGTTTCTGAGGTCATTCCTTTTCTCCCAAGTTATAATTAAATAATAGTTTTGTTTTGACCATCTTATTCTATAAATCTGTCATTGTTTGTGAGCGTACAGTACTTTATTTATCTGAGAGTGTGTTGACCTCGTTGGGTCAGAGAAACCCCGCTTTGCTCAGACTGAGTGCAGCCTGGGACATTGAGCTGCTACAGCTCTGGCTGCTGCTGAACATACCAGTGATGTGATCTAATGAAAGATTTAAGAGATTCTTTTTGGGGGTTTTACTGCAGATGTTTTGTTTGTTGAGATATTAGGAGGAAGAGACAGAGCATTGTTTCATCACTATTTGTTGAACCTTTAAAAAAACATAGTGGGAAGCGGGTCTATGTAAAACCATCCTTTTTAAGCAACTTTGTTTTAAAAGTCTCAAATTAGCTGCTCTAGAGAAACAATGAAATAGTCCAAAGTTTACTGTTTGAGTCTGTAAGCTTTTTGTTAACCTGTGATTCAGATAATGCTCACAATCAACAAATTCACTCACGAGTCTTCAGTCCATCTTAGATTTTATCTAACAATCACACAGTATGTCCTTTAACGCTCTTTGATCCCTTAGAGTATTACGCAATTAATCAGGCTAATAATTTACAGCTTACTCTTTAGAATTCATCAGCAAGTTCTACAGAAGATATTCAGCAAAAAGTGAGCGAGCTTTGATCCAAACATGTTGCAACTCAACCTCTGACCCTCGTTGTTGAGGCTGAGCTCGTGTGGGTGTCAGGTCAGAGTTCTTTGCTGCCTTACCAGGGACTCATGTTTGACCTCTCACACGCTCCCAGACCCTAAACTTAGCTGTAGCCACGCCTCGGATAGTTCTGCAGATTCTAGACACCACAGGCAGGCCTTAAATATCACTTTGGCTGGTGTTCATGCAGCCTCTCATCCGATCTCAGATCACTGGTCAAGATGCCTCAGCCAACTGAATTAGTGGGAATTATTAGAAAAATTTATTTGTGATCTCTTTCTGTTTCTGTAATGCTGTGAATGCACAGGAATAGACTGATTCCGTTTGTTTCTTTGTACATAATCATTGTGTCTGAAGATTCACAGAGGCACCTTTTTTTTATCCTGTATATACTGTAAAGCCCTCTTATTATGAGCTCTGGTAACTAATATTTAGACAATTAATCCAAATATTAGTGAAATTTCAGTATGGCCAAGTGCAATATCCAAATGGCTGCATGTTTTTGATAAAGATAATATGTGTCACACGGCGTGCCATTGTAAATGAAGCATTGTGTTGCTACAGAGATTCCACAGCCTATAAATCAAATTATCCAGACGTGGGGGAACATTTGGCATAGACACCAGGAAAAACGCATTCATCATTTTTGTTTTTAAGTAAAAAATTACAGGCAGAAAATATTATTTTCACCAAAATCTTGGCTCATATTGCAATATCTGTCCAAATAATAGAAATTTGTGCATATCCTTTGGCTCTAATTCCCACCCCACAAACTTCATGTCCTTAAAATGTAGGGGGTCATAGAGGGCAGAGGTCAAACTGACAACATTAAATCCCTGCCAGCTTGCTTCTCTTTGGACAGTTGACCAGTATCTTCTTGTGTACTTTGGCTTGACGGATGAATCTCATTCTTCATGATTAATTTGAAGTGAGAGCAAAGGTTAGTCTTGTTTACACTGGGACAGCAAAACAGTGCAATGTGTGGTTTAGCTTCAGCCGCCTGGCTTAACAGAAACTAGACTTGTAGTTGCATTTAATATAATTTCTAATGTTTAAATCCCTTTTTTTATTCTTGTCTCTCTGTTATCTTCTTCTTTAGTCGTGATCACTATTAATTCGCTCATTCTTCATTTAAATGACCTTTCTGTCCTTGTGATGAATTTATCTTTTAAGCAATACAGTCAGCAGCATAATCCCTCTGTGAAGGAGCAGTGAGCAGTTGAGATTTTCGCGTGTGTGCATCTGTAGGTGACTGTGTGCGCATGTTAGTTCAGCTGTGAGCTTGTTTAGGTAGCCTAAGTTACACCAGTTCTGCTTGCTTCAGTGGAAGGTGTGCTAAAGCTAACAGCGCTCGCTCTCTTGTGATACAGGATATACAGTCACATCTGAGCCAAAGCACATTCCTGCACAACGGAGCACTTCATCACACACCTCTCCCTGCTGAGCCCGTCTGTGTGTGTCTGTGCTCCTGAAGGTGTGTGTGAGTAAATATTTTCAAAGAGTAATAAACCAATACTGTAATCTGTATAATCAGGCGAAGTGCTTTGATTTAATTAGGCGCATTAAGTTTATCACCCTGGATTTTAATGTGAATGTGACGTCTTTTATTGGGCTGCTTGCATTTGTTTTGGATTAGAAGGAAGAGTTTCCTACAGTAGCGCAGCAGCAACCTTAAACGAATGGAAACAACCAGGTTTATTCACTTAGTGTTATGTGTGTTATGTACATTGGTTTTAGTCTGTTTGCTGTGTGTGTGCGTTGTGTATCTGTAAGTGTGTCTTTGGCATTTGTACCATGGATAGCTACAGTAGGTTCCAGTTCTTCCAGTGCTGGAAGCCAAAAGCAGGCACAGTGTGCGTGTGTGAGGTGGAGGAGAAAGCAGGCTTTGTATCACATCACACGCACCCATCACTCCCTACCAAACTCTCCTCTCTTTCCTGGAAGCTCACATCCTTCGGCCATCTCTTCCCAGCCTTCCTCTCTACCTGCCAGCCTGAAGCCCACTGACTCCCCACCTCACGTCTGCACCCCGACCCCCCTGGACTTCACCACAGTGTTGTCCCACTCCCGCACCTCAGTCTCCACCTCGGACAACGCCCATGCAGCGGTTAGGAGGAGCCGCACAGGTCTGAATAGGCACTCTGTGTGAGCAGGAACCAGTTAGGAGCCGCGGCCTGAGCCAGCTTCCTTTGAAAAACAGCAGGCGTGAGCCAGGAGAGTGAGAAGGGGAGAAAACACCAAGCCAGACCGAGAGGTGCTGTTATTGGAACATCGACCTGACTCCCTGCGTCTTTCCAGCCTGTTTCTTTTTGTCTTTCACTTCCTTCTCCCATATCTCTGCCAGAATCTGTTTGATAATTTCACTCTGCTGTTCTCGTCTCGCAGCTTCCAGCCCATATTTCCGCGCTCTTTTATCTCACCCTTCATTATCACGTTTCTTTAATCCCCCTTCTTAGCTCTCTCTGCTTTCACCTGCACGAAACACTCTGGTTTTAGCAGTTAAATCTGAGATTTGAATTTTTTTTTTTTTTTTAGCAGCTGCAAAGAAAATTAGAGCCACTTAAGCTCTTGGAGACTGCAGGCATTATTCAAATAAGCACAGATTGGATTTAAAGCCACGTTTGACTCATTGTGTCAACAGCTCACGTGTTGGTGTTTGCAAGTAGCTGTATTAAAAATGTTGTATTACTTTGTAAAACATGTAATTAAGAACATCTGAACATGTGCAGACACAGCTGGCGGCGGGGGCTGTATAATCAGATGTGCACACACATTGTGTTTAAAAGAGCATTTGGTAATGTTCTTAATTGAAGCTGTCGATGTTACTTTTGTGTTTTTCCATATGGATGCAATTTATACTCTATCTGTTTATGTGCTTTCTCGCTTGTGTGATAAACTCTGCACGTGTTCGTGATTGTTTGCAAGTTTATAGTTTGACTTTATTGATTTCTGTGTCTTTGATGAGGTATCTGTAGAGTGTGTGGGAGAGTTTGAAGTGTGCCTGAACAAATGCAGCCTACTTCTGTATATTTATCTCTTGTCTGTCTGATCTCTGATCTCTCTCCCTCTTCACTCTGTTACCATGCAAAGTGAGCTGAGAGTAGGTGGAAGTCAGAGAGGCGGAGGACAAGTACGAAGCAAGAGCTTTCTAAACAAACAATTACTGCCATTAAAACAATCCATTCCCCAGTGAACGATCTCCTGAAGTGGATAGCATCCGTGGCATCACCTGCGTCCTTGCAGTCTAATAGAATGTGTGTTTTTTTGAGCAGCATGTAAGCAAAAAGTGTCTAAGGCATTGTCAACAGGTAAACTGTTATCATTTTTAACAAGTTTATGTTCTTTTTTCTTAAAAACTTCTGTCCACACAAGCACCATTTTAAACAAATCTCCATCAAATTAATATATAATGCCCAAAGAAACAGGCAGCAATATAACCCTAAAGCCACATTGGCCAATCAGAAGCCTGCCTGCTTGCCCACACACAACTAGAGGTTCTCATGACAGGTTCTCATCCAAAACCTGCAAAGCTGATTGTGTAGCCTCTGTTCCTTATAGGACCATGCCAGTCTGTTTTTGAGTTCTCACCAATTAGCAAAGAAATGTTGTTAAATGTTTTTAAAGTTTTGACCATGTGCATACTTTAGATCTCAGACTGTATTTTTAAACCTCATTCACTGCCACTCATGATGAAACACTAAAGGACATGTTGAAGTTGCTAGGTATAGGTAATTTACCCTCAAAAGAGAACGTCTGCATTTATTAGGTCAGAAATCGCTGAGCAAGAGAGAGAGAGGAACTGTAAAGACAAAAGTTATTACACCTGAAAAAATAGTTCCCAGCAAGTGCTGCCCTCCTACCTCGAATATTAGCATGAAGAAAGATTTTGACACAGATGTTCTTTTTAACTAATGTCACACAATTTTAGTTACTTCATGTAACGTTTATTAAATATGTAGGCTACAAAATGTGAACAATCACAAAATGAGTGGGGTTTATGTCAGCAATGTGGCTGATGTTGACGAAGGACAGTGACGTGTAGCAACACTGGTATGGTCCCTTAATTTAATGGAAGAGTAACTGTTCAATCATGTGTAAGCATCTGAGAAGTCCTGCTAACAGGGTTAGCATTAGCAATATGTGGCCCCATATAAAGAAAGGTCATAATGGTGCATGATCTGTTGCTGTCAACACTACAAACAGGGTCTCTGAAAATGTTCAACCTGGCTGTAGTTTCCTTAAAGATCTGTTTTTTATGTGAGCTACACCTGTGTTTGTGTGTGTGAAAAGTGAAAAAAAGCTGTGATTTTATGAAATGCCGGTGCATGTATGGATGAAGCTTAATTGAATCACTGCTCGCTGCAGGATTTTTGGCCTTTAGTTGTCGTGTATGTGTCACGGGTGTGTGTGTGTTTGGCAGGTGGAACAACTCTGTCAGCATTTGGAGGGCTGCCGACTGACCATCTGAGAATCCATTCTGCTTTCATCAAAGACAAAAGGATCTCTTCCCCTCTTTTATATACGATGAAATGATGTCATTGTCTCCGTCTTATTCTCAGTGTCTGTAAGAGCCTCAGTAGCATCACATATATAGCAGTTTAGTTGTTGTGCCACAAAGCAAGTTGAGCAGATGGCCCCACAGCATCTGCATGATGCTTTGTTATCACTGCAACAAGCAAGTTGCTTGAGTTTTACATGTCTTCTGATGTTGCCCTCAGAAGACGGATGGCAGTGCTGTTAGGGAAAACCTAAATGCCAAAAGCAAACTGTCATGGGGGAATTCCAGGATTGGGAGGCGGTTCAGCAGAAGCTGGAGCTTAAAGCTGAGGTAGATCTGAAGGCCAAGGCTGCTGAAAGGGGCCTCTTGTTTTGGTGTGAGTGTTGAGAGGCATGACTGAGCTGTTCAACCCCCAAACAACATCTTCCTCTCCAAAAAAACTGCCTCTCTGAG
The DNA here is from genome assembly GCA_029783665.1 of Naso thynnoides. Taxonomy (NCBI): domain Eukaryota; kingdom Metazoa; phylum Chordata; class Actinopteri; order Acanthuriformes; family Acanthuridae; genus Naso; species Naso thynnoides. Next base: position 11,113,659 of record JAQLOL010000022.1, read on the forward strand.
ATCATTGGAACAAACTCTGCAGATGGATGATGTCATGCTTGGGACCTGGGGTCAGAAGCTCGGGGTCACATTACGAAAGAGAAGTGGGTGTTTGTGTCTGAACGGGAGGGTGGTGTTCAGTACCCTTTGAGAGTTGGATGAATTTTACACAGGCAGTCCTGTTTACACCATAATCTTTTGTCCTTTCTTCTGTCTCCATGCACATGCAAATACTCACCTTTTGAGTCCATTAGGCACAGTGTCCTCCTTTGCCCCTGCCATTAGTGGAGTAATTAAAAAAAGCTTGCAGATCCTCCTCAGGTTGTCGGAGTCGAGGGGTGTCCATATGTCAGGTTATGTGTGTTTAACCTCATCACCCTTAAGAGATGAAAAGGTTAATCCATCTAATCGTCATCTTCTGGACTGAAGTGGACAATGATTCTCATTGGTTCTGAGGAGAAGCATGGCTCAATATGATTGGCTGAGGTGGATAGCTGGCTGGACTGGAGGCCCCACTTAACCCCTGCTACACCAGTGTGTCACTGGTCAGTATGTCACAGACTGGACACAAACTGTTGTTATGTAATCACATGTTAAAGTTGGTTGAGACACTATTTCAGAGCTACAAAAAAAAGCTTATGTCCTCACAGTTTGACAGTTGGCGATGGCGACCACAGCTGTCACTGTGAGATCCATCAAGGATGACAGTCAGTATGTGTCACTCTGAATGTGATCATTGTTGATTTAACTTGCGTAATACAGAGGCATCGATTACAGAAGCTATTCCTCATCGATGACATTAGTGTCTCATGATGTGTGTTAGTGTTCTCACGCTGCAGACCTTGACGCGGTTGTAGTAATAATGATTTTCAGTGTTTTCTGACTGTAACAGACACAGTTTTGTAATCTAGATTGATGCCATACCTATTTCTTGTCCACTCCCATCATACTTGAGGTTAGACTGTTCTGCAGCCCCTCAGGCTGCCCGACACTGGGAGGAGAGCAGGTCTCTACATGCTTCCTATCCTTGTGGTAAAGACAGAACAACGACAGAACCATAATGTTTGTGTCCACATGTGGACACAGATTCTTAACAGCAGTTAAGCAAGGAGAGGAGTGAATGATCCTGCTTGTGTCTGCAGATTCTGCAATGGCTTCTTACAGCCAGTAGGGGGCTGGTAGCTTTCTCAGCCTGAATAAATAAGTGGGTTTACTTCCATGTGTCATCTAAAAACAAGGATTTTGTCATAATATGAATTATGAAAGATAGAAAATAGGAGCAGAAACAAATCATGGATAGATGCATACTGTAGTATGGCTGCAAGATGAATCTAAAAGGGTTGCACTTTGCACTTTGTTCGAATAGCAGCCCCATATTGACCAAATATTCCATTCATGCACAATCCATGGTGCCAAGCCCAGTTTCTGGTCTATAAATTGAAATGTACTTTGTTAAAACAGTCATTTTTAATTTATGTACACTACAATATAGTGTAATTAATAAATACTGTGCTATTTGGAGAAATAATAGCGATTATTAGCAGTATTGTGCCCTAAAAGAAATAGTGGTCTAAAAATATGATGGTTACAGGAAGGGAAAGCTTTCACTCTTGTTCCTCAGCACCTTGCAATAAAGCAGTTGGAGCTTATCCATGTGCGTCAGTGCTTCCTTTGGGTCAGTTTATGTGAAATTGCCCAGAGACCTTTACTGAAACAAAGGGGCTGTGAAAAAAGGAGTAAAATATGTGAAAGAAAAACACAGGCCTGTCCCCAACAACTGCTGTAAACAAAGGCACCAGATTCAAATCGGCACAGACCCGAAGTGTGAATTTAAGTAATCTGCGGCGTTTTCACTCCTTGAGGCTGTGATAGGAATTAAGATTTCATTCTTATTCAAGTTTATGAAAAGATTAGGCATTAAAATGAGAGAGATGCTCTATAATTAGACCCGTACAAACTCCTCTATCAAGAGTAGGAAGGAAAAGATCGAGAGGATGTCCAGTAGCAGCAGAGGAGGAAGAGAAATGCTTGTTTGGGGGAAAAACACTCTTGTCATACAGTCAATAGGAAGTGCTCTATTCTCAGAGGGAGAGGGCCGGGGAGGTTAGTCTGGCCAGAGGAATGTCCTCTCATCCTGTGAAATGCAGTGTAATGACACTGGGAATGATGCTATCATTATCTCAGCTGGTCCCACTGACTCATTCAGCAAGAGAAAACTGCAGCTGCCTCGGCAGGCATGCGTCTTCCATTCAGATTCCTTGAATTTTTCAATGCCAGATTGCTACTTAGCAGGTGGACATGGATGTTTTTGTTTTGTCTGTGGATGCTGTGCATGCCTGTCGAACTCCCTGGTGAACTGTGAGCGTAGGTTTGTCTCTGACAGCACTTCTCTGGCTGTAGCTACTTGCTGATGAACCCTTAATCTGATTAACTGTGGGATATTTACAGCTCTAAATCCTGAGTTATCGAGGCTCATCTTGTTTTTGTTGCAGACGTCTACTCACACGGAGAGATGAGCAGAGAGATAGATTTGCATAAGAAAGTAAATGTTAAATGCTGAACGACTTTGTTAACATTCTTGTTGGTGTTTGATGCTTTTGGCTTCTGTCAGAGTGTCTGAGCAATGAGAGACCCCTCCCACCCCCCCACCTCCCAATGGCCCTTAGCTAGAGGTGAAGGTCTGCATTCAGTCAGCAGATGCACAGATGTAATATTGCACCATTGAGATGTACTGTGTTGCTCTGCTGCCATTAGCCGGTGCTGCCCACAGACTGACTCTCTCCTCCTCCATCCTGATCCTCCTACATGTCATCTGCTGCATCTCTGGACTGCGTGTTTCATTCCACTTCTCATATCACCCACAAACACAACACAGAGCAAAACAAGAGGAGTGATTTTCATCCTCCTTCTCTGTACCCATTTTACTCTGCTAATATTTTGGGAATGGTAAAACAATAAATACGGGAGCACTGACTGTTACCTTCCTGCTTAGGTCATTTCTCATAACTTCTCCTTGTGTTTGCAAAAAAAAAATGCCCTGAAAACTCCATTATTAGTTTCCTGGTGTGTTTTCTCCTGGAGCCAGCTGATTCACCCTAGCCTCTGGTTTATTCCCACACTTAATTCCAGCCGGAATCGTGTGTTTTTCCTACTTCCACCTGCCCACAAATCACTCTCATACATCACCAGCCGACAAGGCGATACACTTCGCTGCACAACAAGTTCCAGGTGTGCAGTTAGGCAATAAACAGAGGCAGGCACAGAAAGAAAAAGGGCGGAGGGAGACGGATGAAGATTTTTATCTTCCCTGGAATGATGCTCTTCTGTTAGCACTGAATTTCAAATAAATGCGCACAGGATGACCTAGTGGTTATCCACAAAATACATTTTCTTATATTCTGTATCATATAGATATATTTTCTCTCATTTATCTTTTTTTCTGCTTTATAATGGTCGATTCTTTAGGGTCGCTGAAGCCAAGATGTTTTTTATGTCAGAGTTTCTTTTTCTTTGCACTAACATCCCTGCCTCCGTGCAGACTGATGTCCCCTTCCTATTTTATCAACTTGTCCAGTCCCGTGATTGGGAGAGGTTATTGCAGGAAGCAGCTATTTTGCCTTGTGAACATTTTGACTCTGATGAAGATGCACCTGGCGTCAAAACATTAGTCTTTATATCTCAGTAGAATATTCTGCCTGTTTTCCATGTGCTTCAGCCTATTTTGGATTATCCTCTGAAATTTCTCTTATATAAATGCACCTAGAGTGCTGAACAAAATCATTTGGACATCAGCTGTTTCAAAATTAGATCATGATTTATATTTGTACTTGCACCAGGCTTTAGCCTAGTTCACTGTTAAGTCGAATTATTAAATTTTTGTCACCACTCAATCATTGTGATAAACACAAACATCTCCAGAGGAACTTAAAAAAAATATGATCATACAACATATTCAACCTATTTTAACCTTGAATTTTACCCTGCACTGTTTAGAAAATCCAACAAAATATTGACTAGTAGTGTCTTGTTAAAAAAAAAAAACAGTTGAGTCATAACTTAAAAAAAGAAAATGTCTTTTTTTCCACTGTGGGTGGTGTAGGCTCAGAGCGACCACAGTGGATTTTACTGACACACTTGCAACCCTCTTCAAACTTTGGCCAAACTCAAAGCTGCCAAATCCTTCTTATGTCAGTTTCTCCCAAAGAGCTTTAGACCGCGCGCTGCCATTTTGAGAGATTCGTGGGACCCTGAAACCTCATGGGACAGTAAACACTGAAAAAACATGTCTGTGTGTGCCACAGTGGACCGAAAACAACAAACCCCAGAGACCGTCAGTGGGATGACACTGGCACTTAAAATTGTTGGAAGGACCCTGGAATCCTCCTCAAGGACCCTGGGATGCTTCTCAAGGACCCCTGGAGGTCTCTGGAGCTTTGACAGCCCCTGTCGCTCTGCTCTCTGCTCTGCTTGCGCGCATCTACACACAGATTAGGAACACACACACGCGCGCGCGCTCGCACACACACACACGCACACACACGCACACACACACACCCGCCTCCTCAGAAGCGGCTCTCGGTTGGTCCATCACTCGGTCAGTCTTTATCCTCCCTTGCGCGGCTGCTGCGTGTGTGTGTGTGAATTCGGACTGGAGCAGCGGAGCCACAGGAGCGACGACGACAGTGAAGATGATGATGATGATAATGAAGGCAGCACAGAGCGAGGTTCAAACACGTGACCGCCATCCTCCCCAAAATACCATGAGTGCTGTTTGTGATCTTTGCGCGGATCCGTAACAACTTCTGAGGGTATTACACGGAGGCTATTTTCGGACTGTCAGTGGATTTGTCATTTTGTCTGTGCATGGAGGCGCCTCAGAGGGAAAATCTGAGTTGAGGTTTTTCACGGGGTGTGTGGGACGTTTGACGGACCTTGTGTTGCGTAAAGGCGCCCGTGCTGCCAGTTTTGGAGAGTTGGGAAGCGGAGTGCCCCTGTTGGATTAGGATGAACAACTCAAAGAATCAAAGGGTAAGATTTGATGCTTTATCTCTGAACGTTTTAGCGAAAGATTCAGATCACTGTAAGTAGGCTTTAAGATGGAATGGAAAATATTAGTTGTCGCCTAATGCACGTGACACTTGAGGTTCATTCGTCACGGGAGGATCACGCAGGCTGTGATCCTCAGAGATTTGGAGACGTCTTACTCAATCTGCTATTGATCGTAGAGTCCATTCAGATGATGTGCTGCTGCTAAAGCTGTTTGGAGAGACGCGACGCTGCAGTTTGACGCTCTGTTATTTTAAAGTTCTCTCGTAAATCCCCGAAGTCTCCGTTCTCAGTGACTTTATAAGGACATGTGTTCAGTCTGTAAGGTTTTATGATAAATTCGGCTCGCAGCTGATTCAACCTGCGGATTTAATTTATTGGAATTCCAACTTTTTGAAATAATTCACATTGCCCTCTACCAACACCTGTTTTTCTCCCAAAGTGGAGCAAATTTTAGCAATAACATATGAACCAGTCCTGGAAAAAAAAGTTGACATATAAGATTCATGCCGAATTAAAGAGTGGTGCTTAAGGAGTTGTAAAATTTAATGTCATGCTGTTTAAGTCAAATTTTACAAAAATTCTCACTATTTTTGTTTAAAGCGCAAGATTTTTCAAGGGAGTTTTGTTTTGGTCTATCCCAATTAATGCAAACTGTTTTATGGTTATCATGTGTGTCATTTTGGTGTATGGGAGAGGAGATGTTACATTAACTGTAAATCCTGTGAGTATTATGACCAGGTTAATAATATTAGCAACTAATTATTCTGTTACCGTGTTGTGTTCCTTAATAACTCATTCTTTGTTGCTTTTTTTGTGCTGGTTGTCCCTTTAGTTGGAGATATTTCTTCTCAATTTCACCTAGTCTGACTGCACTGTGACACAACAGCCTCTCTGAGCCTGAACAAGGTGTCAGCTGTGGAATATTGCTGCAATAATGACTTGCACCTCCCAGTCGTCAACCTTTCCCCTCTCTTGTGAATAAGTTTTTCCTCAATGCCTTGAGTTGGCAGCACAAACGCAGCCACGCTGAAGTCAAACACTGTGGTACAAAAGGAACCTTACGGGAAGAACAGGGGAATATTTTTGCTTTTCATTGCATTTTTTTCTCAGCAATAAAAACAAAAAATTTCCATGGTTTCACGTCAAGCTGTTAGGCTCTGAGGATGGAAGTCCACATGGCAGAGACATGTCTATCATACATTCCTTTTTCTATTTCAGGAGCAGCTTACCATGCTTTCCAATTAAATACATGCATGTGGAACCACAGAAAAGTGGTGAAAAGAAGAGAAAGCTACCAAAACATGCCAGACTGGTAGCTCTGACCACTTCCTATAATCAACTCTCTAATCACCATTGAAACCCTACCCATGCACAGATCAACCAAACAACTGGCTGCATCCGTCTGCTGATTGCCTTCACTTTCCTAGATGACGGAGAAAGAGATGGAGTTTGGAGTTTAGTTTCGTGTTGATTTAAAAGGTCACCTGCGTCAGCATCAGTGAGAGACTGAAAGAGTGAGACAGATGTGATCTTTCCATTCCTGGAATACAGCCTGCGCCGTGTGTGTCTGTATATCTGTGTAGTGGGGTGTGTGTTCGTTTTGTCCCTACTGCTGTTACAACCACGGCCGTCTCTGACCATTAGTAGTGAAAAGGTCACTCATGTGCCACAGCGCCTCCTCAGTGTGACTACACAGCTGCTCAATGCGCAGTGTCCCTGCAGCTTTTGATGTGATGGTTTTGCGCATTCTGTGCATGCTGCAGTTAATTTTTCTTTCTGTTAAATGCATTTCTGCCTGTGTGCAATTATACGGAGGTGGAGGAGGGGGGTCGCGTGACGGTTTGCTGGCCTTGGAATCCTTCAACCTCTGTCTTACAATCAATAACCACTTACTGCAGAGCAGCTCTCTGCAGCCAAGTCTCTGTCTCTCTTCTGTCTGTCAAGATACGCATCTTGAATGTCTCCTCTGCTAGATGTCTGTCTCCTTCTCTTCCATCCCCATCCCTCCTTCACCTCTGCAGAGTGTATGTCTCTCTCTGCCCGTTTCTCTGCTCTTTGTGGGTCTGTGTCTGCAGTAGAGGTCATTCTGCTTCCTCTGCTGATACTGTCCATTGCTTTTCCCCAGGAGGCAGCTGCTGGGACTGAGATAGGTACGACTTCCTCAGCGTGAGAAACACAGGAGGGACTGAAACCTATTACTCTATGTACTATACAGCATGACAGTAGCTGTGGAGGAGAGGGGGGCTGACTTTGACTGTGTTTGGTGTGTGTGTGTGTCTCCTTGAGCCAGTTGTCTTAGGAATAGTGTGAAAAATGAGCCACTTACACCCCACTCCGCCGAAATATTGTCTCTCCGCCTACCCAATTATAAATCCTTTAGCTCACATTTACACATACACAGTCTTCCGCCCTCTTGAGGTTTCTTACTTTTTCACAGCCTCTCTTGCTAGCTTTGGTTCTCCTCTCCTGCTCTTTCACTTTCTGGCTTCATGACTCAACGCCACGGCAGAGCTCTCTTAGTAATGTTCTGTCCCATTTTTCTTTCTCCTTTTAGAGGCAAGTGTCACGGCAGAGGCCTTGATGGGTTTGTCCTGACACGACTGCCTCGAAAAGCAGAGCAAAGTGAGTGAGAGACAGAAGAGAGGACAGATAGAGTGTATATGTATATCGTAATCATACAGGAGATGGCATGTTTGCTTATGCAGCAGCAGCAGATTTACAGTCTGGCCTCATCATGCCGTCTGAGTGGATGAGGAGAGGAGTGATGGACACACAGAAGTCAGGCAGATAAACAGATGGACAGACAGACAATTAGGGAGGAGTGATGACCTGACGATGCGGAGGGAGATTGTGAAGGGATGGATGGTCGTGGAGGAGAGAGTTCAGTCCCACAGACAAATAATCAGACAAGCAGCTAATGCGGAGCTGCTGGCAGTCAAATTGCTCCATGTCGATCTGTCATGTCTTTCTGAGGAAGCAGAAGCCGAGCTGTCAGTCATGTACACTTGGCTGTTCGACAGGCTGTTTAATCCTGCTACCTGTTGTGCGCGTGTGCGTGTGTGTGTGTGCACGTGCAAGCTTTCATTTTCCACTATATCCATGTTGCCAATCCATTATTCAGTTATGTTTGTTTAGCAGAATTGCTTTCATGTTGTGGAAATGAGAGAGGTAGAATCAATGAATTGTTTAGTCTAAAAAAAAAAAGGCAAAAATTGCAAAAATGGTCACTGCAGTTTCTCAAAGCACAACTTCACGTTGCTTTTTTGTCCAATCAAGGTCCAAAACTCTTCATTTACTGTCATTGAAGACAAAGAAAAGCAGCAAAGAAGCTGGAGCTGCAAATGTTTAAATATATGTTTTAGAAGATTCATCAGTTAACCAGCTAATTATTGGAGCTGTAGAGCTATGGCACAAAATATCGCTCACACACACACACACACACACACACACTTGATCTGTGGAGATCTAACATAATGTCTAACCCATCTGGGCTTCCCTTTATGCTGCTCCCATGGCCCTCTAATGAAATGCTGGCGTGCCCTTATGGAATCAATAATAATAATATCAAAAAATGCAGCTTCACTCACGCAAAACACACACACATCACTTTTTGCACACATCATGCTGTTCACTGTGGAGAGGCCTGTGTGTCAAATGTCTGAGTGACACCAAATAGCTCATGGATCAGCCAGATGGTAAAGGGTAAAGGGATGCAGTGGGTGGTTTAATAATGAACAAAAAAAGGAAACATATTTACCAGCATTTATATATCAGCACGTGTGTGCTTGTACACTGACTAAAGCAGAGTCTCCATAAAACAGTCACGCTGAGCAATCAGTGCACGGTCAGACTTCTGCTCTGCATTTGTTCCGCAATGGAGGAACTTGACCGTCATGGGCCAGCTGGGATATTTTTAGACTGACTTGGCCAATAGCCAGAGTTTTGAGAGCATGCTAATCTCCTTTATATCCTCATTTATTTGTCCTTGTGCAACGCAGGCTTGCACAGCAAAATAGCAAAGATGGGAAAAAAAATTGTATGATAGAGCAATATATATGCAGCGATAATTATCATATAAGGACATAGTTTTAATGCATTTTTTTTTTTAAATTTGGGTCTGGGAAAATGTCAACAGCAGCATCTCTGCATCAAGAGCTCAACATCTGGGGTTGTCCAACCCTGTGCTGTGTTTGAGCACCGAGCTCTGATATAAAACTCTGTGTCTGCCTCCTGTCCTGCTGTAATCCTGCGCTCTCTTGGCTTCGTGCATGGTTGAGTACAACTTATTCCAGGATGTTATGGTGAGGACAGGTCTCTGAAAAGACATATTTCATCCATTTGATTTTCCTGTCACCATAGATAAGCCTGGTGTAGCTTTTATTTCACGCCTGGCTAATGGCTTTTATCCCAGCTCTCTTCTCTCTCTTTCTGGGACAGTCTGGCTGATCCAGCTTGGTGGTCAAAGGTAGTACGCATTTGAGCAATAACACTGAAGGAAATAACAGATTAAAACATTAAAAAATAGCTAATTTTAAGGAGCTACAGGCCACTGCATCTGCATATGCTTGAAATCCATGAAATGCATATCCGTACACTAGTACTGAGCACTAAACAAGTCATTATAGCTCTTTACCAAATGTAATGTCATTTTAACAACAGAACCTGACTTATGTTTCTTTCTTTCGTTGTGCAACTTAAAATGTTGAAAGAAGTTGGATTTGGTTGCGTCCATCAGTAATTTTCAATCTGCTCATTTTGCATTCTGCAATTTGTTTTCTTCTTGATCATTAAGTTGTTTTGTACGTGAACAAAATTATGTTCATCAACTGGATTTCAGTAACATGGCATTAGTTTGGGTCCCTCCAGGGATGTAGTTGGATGTTGATTGATTGGAAATTAAGTGTTGATTCAGCGCGAATGAATATAATGGATGATTATTGATTCAGGTGTAAATTGCCTGAATGTGTGTGATTTGCCTGGTTGATCTGTTCGGCGTTGATGAATGTTTGTTCTAATTTCCTCACAGCACAGACAGAAGCAGAAAAGACAAATGGGGCTCAATTTGCATTGCAGTGTAAGAGCATGTGTGAGCCAAACAAGTTCTGTTTATGTAGCCTGCTTATGGTGGATCTACACGCCAGCAGAGAGAGTTTACGCGTTGTTCTGCCATAGCTGAATAAATATTTGTGTTTGTGCAGCGCCAGTTTGGAGATAACTGCTGCAGTAAATGAGGCAGCAGAAGTTTTAAGTTTTCTGCTCGTTGTGTGCGTGTATGTAAATGTTGATCCCCCAGTCTGTTTAAGTTGTTCTGGAGGGCAGAGATAACAACCATACACACACACATGCACACACACACACACACTTTCTGCAATTAATTATGTTCTCCCTCTTAGTCTCTCCGCTTCTCAATCTCAGTGCCCTCACTTGCTTCCTCACCTTCTCTAACTCATTTTCTCACCGCCTCTGAGTGAACCAGCATACATGCTGGTACACACACACACACACACACACACACACACACCCATACACATATATATATATACATATGCATAACACGTACACAGGGAGACACGCAGGGGTTAATGTGGACCATTAGTAACCAGAGCTGGCTGTAAGTGCTGTAAAGTGGCATGAGGGTGGAACCAAAGTGACGGACTCAGGGACTGTGAGTGCATCTCACCTTACTTGTGTTCCCCGTGACATTAAAATGACTGTCATTAATCAAGGCAGTGAAACAAAAACCTCTTTTTATTATCCTGTGATAGCAGCATTCCTCAGATCTTAAGTCATGGCTGCCATTAATTAACAACATACCGCAAAACTGTTCAGCTGTCCTTCACATAAAAATGCAGCGTTCCATCTTACATTTCAAATCCAGTCTTTAGTTTTGCTAGCCAATCAAGGGTGCAGATACTGTAACGTCAGTGCAACTATTACAACTCTGAAATAAGTGGCTTTCATCAGTGCATGAGCTAGAGTCCCCCCACTTATACACACACACACACACACAAGCACAAAGATCCTCAGTCACACCCTCCATCTGTGCCTCATCTGTGCCTCTGAACAGTTGCAACACTCATTTTGCCATTTTCCCCTCAGGGCAAAGGGCTGAGGGTCAGTTTAGTCACATCCAGCTTTGCTTTAACTCAGCTTAGAAGTCTTGCAGCTTCATGAATATTATAATGAGCCACATTCACTTCAGGGCTCTCGCTGGTCGCTGGTGATGAGAGGACACAGATACACACAGCTTCACTATGGGTGGAGTATCAGCTGCCTTGCCTGTCTTGTTTTCTTGTTGTCTGTCTCTGGCCTGTGCACCTTCATGACAGACCAAAACCTCTCCTCCCATCCAACAGACCTCACGTGGGGGCAACACATGTGATTATATATACACACATGTGGCCGTATATTCTAAATAAGGAAACAGAAGCAACAGTGATGAATAATAGAAAGTGATGAAAGCGGCTTCAACTACTGAGCTGTTGGCTTGAAACGGGGCTCAGAGAGAAGCTGGACGGAGAATGTCACTACATTTACATAGATTGCAATACCCCAGTACTGGTTAAGACAACAGACAGCATCGTCTGATTACTTTTACCCCTATAATGCCAAAGTCGTAGGAAGCTTGATTGAATTGTGGAGCGTTGCAGGAGAGAGGAAGGAAGTTAAAGAGAAAGAATAGAGGACAGTCACAGTATAAATTTAGATTGTGGACCATCTGTGTGCTCACAGAGTAGAAATATGTCGCTAGAAAAGCTGCCAGTCAAAAAAGTACTGGCATGACAAGCTATTATTGCAAATGCTGCAGATGCTTTTATTCAGTTTAAATGAGTTAGCTGGATACATTTACATATCTGGAAGTATAATGAGTTTCCCATTTTAGTGAAAATGTTCAGCTGGTTATTAAAATGTTATTTAAGACCATCCATCCATTTTTGACTTCTCACCATTAGCAGAGATTGCCCCATCTTCAATAAATGTTGTTTAAATTTAGCCATGTGTCTACTTAAGTAGTTCTCAGACAGCATTTTTAAACCCCATTCACTGCCATTCATGTTAAAACAGTATGTAGAAACACTATAGGACACATGAAAGTTGCTTGGTATAGTTAATTCACCCTTCTAAAGAGCCTCTGTGTTTATTTGGTCAAAAGTCACTGAGTGTGTGTGAGAGAGAGAGAGAGAGAGAGAGAGAGAGAGAGAGAGCCGTGGAGACGAATGTTATTACGCCTGGAAAATAGTTCCTTACAAGTGCTGCCTTCCTAGCTTGAATATTAGCAAGAAGAAGGATTTTGACACAAACGTTCTTTTTAACTAACGTCACACATTTTCAGGCACTTTCTGTAACATTTATTGAATTTGGACAAAATGTAAACAAACATGATATCTCATAGATAACGCATTTTTGAAAAAATGGTTGGGGTTTATGTTACCTATGTTGCCAAAGGACAGTGACATGTAGTAACACCACATTTTTAGCTAAAATGTTAAGTTGTTTAATAAAATGTAATTGTAAGTTCAGATTTAAGGCCAAAAACTACAGGCAAAAATGTTGTGTATATTGTAATATTGTCTCATTTTAGGACTAGTGGTTAAAAAAAAGTTCCCTATTCCCATTTAGACGGTCATTTCAGTGCAAATTTCTTTATGTAAATATATGCAAATTAGCACATTTTGAATCAGAAAATGTATTATTTGCCAATGTAAACATAATAACACCTGAAAAATTTAAGTAACCAGCTGGTTACAGTTGATAGTAATATCTTTCAGTTTGAAAGTTTACTCCTTTCACCTTTATTTTGAAATCTAACTCTAATCTAAACAGAAATCTAAAAATCCTTTTTTTCCTCTTTGCCTCGAGTTTATTAGCTGCTGACAAATAACAAAACCATCTGGTTTGCAGAGAGGTTGACTAAGTACAAAAATGAAAAGACAAGTCTTTTGAAATCTACAGAATTTAAACAGGGCTTTTGAATGTGAATAGAGGGCTAAAGCCTGGAGGAATAATGCTTTTTCAGATTTATCCGCATTAATATGGTCTTAGCCCGCCATGCTTTGCACTTATCGGCACCTCTCCATGTGTGTCTGCAGCACAGCAAAGGCAGCAGAGGTAAAAGACGACAGGGAGTGGAGTTTGGCAGGCTTAAATGCTGGTTAGGCCGGCTGAGCTAATTAGCCCTGATTTCCTCAACCTGGTTCAGACATGGAGGAAAGCCTGGGATTACTGAGGCCATCATTGTGTGTATTGCTGAAATTGTGTTGGCTGTTGCGACTGTTCATCTGCAGGGGGTTTGGATGCGTTATTTGCAAAAGTCAAACTAATGAGAGCTTTGCAAATGTGGTAGTGTGTCTAAAAGCAAGTGTTAGGATGTGCATGTGGTGGTGAGATAGCTAGCCTCCCCTCACCCCACTGAGGATGAAAAGGAGCTTAATGATACGGGCCCAGCAGGGATGCAGCTCGCCTTCGGGAAACCGTGGCACTGTGACCCCCTCACCTCTAAACCCTCCCACCCTTTGGCCCTTTAGCTGCTCCTCATCTGCCGTTTGTCTGTCTCTGTATTCTTGCCTTAACAGCCCTGCTACATCTTTCTCATACATTCTGTATGATACGAACATGTTTCTGTCTAACTGCCTGATTAAAAGGTTTTACGTAAAAGGAAAAGATCTCATTTGTGGCAGCTGTAAACTTACTTAAATGGAAAAAGGAGAAGCTAAATTAACATACTGAAGGAAGAGTCTGCATGTGTTTGTTCTATTGTTGTTTTTTCTTTGATGTCAGCGTGGGAATTGTTGATTTTAAAGCCATCAGTATGCTAAAAATGAATATGGCATTACGGTAAATGAATGTGATGCTGTGAGCAAACACCAGTATGCTGTTTATGGCTCAGTCATGTGATACCATTAAAAAGTCACAGCTAAAGAGTTTCTAAGATTTAAGGACCTCCTTGGAGGAGTATCGGGGGGGGTGCATCCCTGGGAATATTTTTCTTATAATCAAGATTTGTTTTGATGCTTTTTATGCTCTCTCGCGCCTTGTTTATATTCAAAGTACATGTCTTAACTGAAAAATGTAAATGTCTTACTCATAAAAAACTGGTGCTTACTTTCCATATTAATTCTGAGTTCTGATGTTAAAAATAGCCTATCAGTAGTTACTAGTTATTAGCATCAAGTAGAAACGGAATACTGTGGAATAATGCAGCCAGCTTGCTTTCCAGATATTGCCTGCCTCAGCTTTAACCATCACTGGGAAGACACTGCAGAGGCTAAAGCCTTACCTTTTCTTTTCTTTTAGAGCAACTTTTGAGATTGAGTGTTTTTTTTCTACCTGAATCTGAACACTGCCATTTCTCCTCTAGTATCTTTACTGCAACTTGTGTCAGTAAACCCATCAGACAGCTCTGTTTAAAGACAAGTACAATGAGCAGCAGAGAGTGAACAAGAGGAGAAGGCAGTAAGGGGTCTGTCTGGCAGTAGACTTACCTGAAATATTACACTCAGGGCTCCACTGAAACACTGAGGATTTGAGACTCAGCAAAGTGACCCGGGAAAGACGAACTTGACAGGCCAAAATGTCGACTTGAAAGGTTTGGCTTTTGCAGCTTGGTCACATGACAGAGATCAGATCCAAGGCCTGTTGTTGTTTCCTTCTCCCCCTCCACATTTACCCACCATGTGAGGTTGCTGTCAGTCACCATGACACTCAGTACACTGAGATTCTTTGGAGAGTCGCGTGATTCTTTCGTTCTTTCAAGTGTGATGACACGTACCTCACCCAGCCCCTCACAGTGTAAGCGATAAGGGACACAGCCAACATCCTTTCACAGACTAACACCTCTGTTCAAACAGTGTTTTTTTAATGTGCTAGGGAAAGAACTGGCTGTAACAACATTAAAAAGAACTCCACATCAGTGCCTTTTTGCTTCATATGTGTATCGTTAAATGTGATTAAATCCCCCTTACTCCATATCCCTACTTAGTGATGCACTAGCAGAGTGTTCTAACTAAGAGAGATCACAGCCGTGTTTGATCAGGGCCTTAGGAAGACCTCCCTCGTACTTTTCCCTTTCCTTGACCCTCCTCTTCTTCCTCTTTGCGGACTCCTAGCTTACAGGAAAAGCTGGCTAATGAGTTAATTACAGCATCAACTTGTGTAGTCAGTAGCTGTGTTTCAAGGCTGAAGAGCACAATACTGACCGTGCCAGTAAAGTTCGCTGATGAGGTTACGGTATTGCTGCGTGTGTGTTTCTTAATGCATTAATTGCCTCGCGCGGCCCCCAGACAATCTAGAGTGCCAGCTACTCTCATTAGGGTTTCTCCATTACTGTGTGACTGGAAAAGGAAGCTACTTGGTGAAAACTTGTGTCCCTTTTGTATCGCCTCTCTCTTTTCGGAGGCTGTGATTGTGTTTTCCTCACTTTAGAGCTGTGAAACGTACAAAATGTTGCCAAAACTGCTCAGGAATACAGTCATTACCATCACATTTCTTGTTCCTTGTTCCTTGTTCACAAACCAATGTTATGAGCAGCAGCTTAGACAGACTGCTTTTTTTTCTCTGTCCTTTTATGGTCCGTTTGGATCCTTGAAGCCTACTATATATTTTGTTGTACTCCATCTGAACTTGGCATTATTTTGTGTTTTGAACTCCGCCCAGTTTGCTCCCCCTGGTGCTCTTAGAGTTGAGATGGAAGAGGAACAGGAGGGGGTTCCTGCTGTTATTAGTGTGTTTGTGCTGTTGGTGCTTATAATAAACTACCCTGCAGGTTGAATCTATGCTCTTTTTTCCCCAGCCCACAGTTATTTATGAGTCTGGTCTGGAATTTGTACTCAGCCTTTCATAAATCTGTCCTCTACATGCCTGTTATTTGTGCTGCAAGACCACACATAGCCATACAGTAGATACACTGAAACACGCAGGTGCTCACACGCTTCCTGTTACCATCACCTCTACATTTCTCTCAAATGGTTCTGCCTGCTGCTTCGCCCATCTCTCACTATGCTACTATATGATAATGCCGACCCTGTGCATCAGGCTGAGTGTGCACAGCCGCGTAAGAGCCATCGAGCTTTAGTGTGCCTATAAATTTAAGAAGTGATCACTGCTTGGCAGACTCTAAGCTCCCTGTGCTCTCAAGTAGCTCTAAACAATTTGTTTTATAGCTTGAAATTCACTCTACTTCTGCTCTCCTTAGGGCCTGCCGCCAAAAAGCAAAATGCACTTGCAAGTACAAAGTGCACATAAGGAACAAAAATGCACATGCCCCTGTTTTCACACACAGGCATATTCTGTCCCCTCCTGCATGTACGTAAAACAAGATTTAGGATACGGACTCGTTTCCTCTCCTTAGTACTTTTTGTTTGGGCTCCGCCCAGTGTGTTCTGGGACCCAGCTGCATTGAAACACACTGCCTTTGTGTGAACAGCTGGCTGCAAAGTCATTTGGACACATGCTCGCGCACACAAGCACATGTGGACCAGCACTCGCAAACACACACACACACACTCACACACACACGTTTTTCCTCGCGAGCAGAGCTGAAACAGTCTCTATTGTCGGTGAATAATTGAATGCATAAGCTGTCAGGAGGGGGAGAGTTCACAATGTTCCAGCTATAAGGACGAATTGGTCCGCTGTTGAAACTCTATAGCAATCGCATCAAGAATGACATCAGCGTGTTGGCACCTCGACTGGGGCACACAGGCGCTTGCTGCCATATGAAAAGGCCTTGGGAGTGTGTGTGTGTGTTAAGTGAGTCCTGGCAGGAACAGACTTGGACTGCTTTGTAGCCAGCTTCGTTTTGTAAAGGCAAATGCAAACCCTTCACCCAGTTACTGTTTTGCTCCCCCGCCCTCCTGTCTGTCTTCCATGACCAGTAACCAACCAGTTCCCTTCACTGTTGTTGTGCCCTGGCTTCCCAGCAGCAGCTGGGGCCTGAAACACTGTAGGGTCGTTGTTCAGTGAATTGGACCATTGTCTTTGAGTGGTTTGGGTTTTGATGTCTGTTTTTCCCAGTCTGACTTCAGGCTATGTGTTCTGCAAATCATTTTACACATGTGTACTTATTGCATCTAGTGTGTGCTTTGGTATGTGTCAGTAGGCGTGAGTATGATTGTGACATGTGTTGTGAGTTACTGACAGTCCATAAATGTGATTTCCCTCCCCAGCATCCCAGCAATTCACCCAGCAAACCGTCTCATCCGTTCACTCATTTACCATCCATTCTTCTCCCTCCATCATTCTTCCCTCTCTCTCTCTTTGTACTTGTATCTTAATTCTGGATCTCATTTTCTTTAATCCTCTTTCAGCTAATTTGCTATCGATTTTTTTTCTCCTCTCTCATCATTTATCTCTTACTCTTTCACACTCTCAACCACTCCATCCACCCTTAACTGCAGCCGCGCTCTGGGTGTGGGAGAGGAAGAGGGTGAGCATGGGGGAAAGTAGCGGAAGAGGGTGGAGAGGAAGGCGAGGCACATAGTTGTGGCCAGCTAATTGAAAGCCAGCAGTTTAGTCAGAGAAGTCTCGATGTATGGGAGTGGCCAGGAATGTGCAATTCTTGGTTGTGTTTGTGTATGTGAAAGAGAGAAAGAGCACTTTTGTGGCTGTGGGGACTGACAGATTGTGTTTGTTCCTCTGACTCTTTGCGCTTGTGTGTTTTTGTGTTTGTAAATGATTTGGCTAGTGCGCAGATGTTATCCTTTTTGTTAAGTGTGCTCAGGTCTGCTGTTGTTGTTCTCCACTGTTTTCCTCTCACATCGCTCTTTTCTATCAGCACTTTTCACTCTGTCTGTCTTTTCAACCGGCTTTCATATCAACTGCCGCTGCATCTTGTCTGTTTTCAACAACAACAGCTTAAAAAGTCAGAAAAGAAAAAAAATGGCACAATTTAATTGTGTTACAGATTCCTTTGACTGAAGGATGCAGACTTCATCCTGAAAAAGCAATCCTCCTAATGACCTCTGACCTTCGAGAAGAAGAGGAGAAGGATGACATTGTTATGTCTACAATGAAACTGCACTCTGTGAAGCTATTACTTTGCACAGCTTATTTGGTAACAAATAGGGTTGAAAGGTTATGGTAAATCAAGTACAATTAGCCTTAAAGGACTGAAAACAAACTCTTTGTTATAATTTCACAATATGTTATCTGCTGACAGACATAAAACCTGATATAAACTTAAACATAGACCAGGGCAATATAGCGATATTTTATCATATCATGATAAGAGACAAGATATCGTGACAGATTTTGGAATATTTTACTTCAACTACAAAAATAAACCTCATGATGGCGCTTCAGGAAAAGTCAGGTGGTCCCCAGAGGAGGATGCATCCTCCGTCAGCCAGGAATATGTGTGCCAAACTTCATGGCAATCCATCCAATAGCTGTTGAGATATAAAGTCAGGACCTAGTGATGGACTGACCAACAGAAGGACCCACATTGAGAATTCGCCTTCCACAGAGTCATACTGGTAGGACGGCTAAAATATACTTTCTGTTTTCAGCTTTGCAATCAGTTGCAGCATTTCACAAATTAATGCTTTTGTTCTGAAACTGAAATACAATTTATTGAAAACTCCTTCTGCTCCCTTCTGACTTGAATTCCAAGTGTTTGAATGAATATTCTTCTCAGTTGTTTCTTGATGTGTTTAATACTCATTTTCAAGTTAAGCCCAACCTCATAAACTAAGCTCATGATGTAACTGCAGTCGTCTGGTCTGCTCAGGGATGGAGGTCAGAGGTCGAGGGTCAGTGATCTGAACACGAAAGCCTATTCATGCAGAACAACACATCGTAAACAAACCATTACACACCATCTGCAGCGGCGTCAAATCCCCAACCAGAATGCGTGTGTTTGTGTAGGTGTGTGTTTGTGTGTGTTAGTGTCTCTGAGATCACACCCGCAGACACACTCAAGTGAGGATCAACACACACAGCCAGACGGGGACAGAGAGGTGACAGAGGAAGTGACCATCTGGTATCTACTGAGGCATCAAATTACCTGCTGAAAGGTTACATTGGCATTATGCAGATACTGTGTGCCTCATACAATAAAGCTTTCAAAATAAAATGTTTTTGAAGTAGAGCTTGGCAATAAAAAAGGTATTATAGAGACTAGATATCCTCTTGAGAGATTTTGGACGTTGTTATATTGTAATATGCTCTTTTTCTGGTGCTAAAGGATACATTACAGTAAAGTGATGTAATTTTCTGTACTTATCAGACTGTTCTAGTTGTTCTTATTTTTGCCTTCCCCCGTTAGTCATTATTTTCAAATTACTGGTGATTATTTATTTATTTTGTAAAAACTCCAAGAGTTGTCTTTATAGTATTGCTGTAGTTAATATCGAGGTATTTTGACAAAAATATTGGCTAATTGTCCATATGGCCTACTTGTTGATAGCAAAAATGTTATTAAACCAGTAGATTTATGATATATATTTGATACCATTCAGAAAGGCCTGACTGATTTATCGTTTTGCAGTCGGCAGATATCATCCTATGGCGTTTATTTCAGTGTCAGCATAGATGTTTTCTAATATGCACTGATCAGGGTTGGACAGTAATGCATTACTTAGTAACGCAATTCTATAGTTTTATTACTGTTCCCAGTAACTAGTAAAGTAAGGGATTACAGCTGCCAAAACAGTAATTATATTGCAGTTTCTCATCAAGTAACTCAGTAGTTACTGCGCTACTAGAAAGGGTCATCTACATGCTGGCACTGGCGACACTCCTGATCGCTGACAAAAATATCTTTTCTAAGATATCTTATGAAAGTATTATAAAGTGGATTAAGTTTTGGGAGCTAGCAAAACAGGTTGTGCGTCACTTTTTTATGGAGTCAGTTGGGTTGCAACAGTAATATAGTAAAGTAACTCAAAATGTAACTAATTACAGCAGAGGGTGGTCCATTATTTAAAAACTAACTAGTGCATTGTTTACTGTTCAAAGCACTTTTTAGAAAAAAAGGTTGCTAAAGTATAAGATATCCTGCCTTCATATCTTTGTCAAATGTATTTGATAACCACATTCAGACGACATTATATCTATGTAATATCTGTCAAAATATTGGATATGGAATTTTCTTGCCCCTTAATGCCCATATCTGCTCGGCCTAATAAATCCCATATATATTGGGCCCTAATAAAAATATCTTTAAAATCAATAGGTTTATTTATTTAGAAAATATATTTAATACCATTCAGAGCAATTACAGAAAACCAGCTCTACCATCTTTATGCTTATGTTGATCTAAATTCTGTCATAAATCTCTTTTAAAAATTAACTGCTAACAGGTAATTATAAAGTTTTCTTTCTGTCCTTAGCCGTTAGTGTGACTGTCAACTTTTAAAAAGACTCACTTGTCTTTTTCTTTGTCTTAGACACAAACATTATCTCCCCCAATTATTTCCACGCCTGCTCATTTACAGAGCTTCATGCTTCATTACCCGGCAGCTGATTGGCTCATATAGACCCACAGCATCTTTTTCTGTTGCAGAATCTCCTCTTGTCATTTCCTGGTTCCTTTCACCACCACTGTCTGCGTTTTTCTTGTCGTTCTTGTTTTCTCTTGCCAGTCCAGCACCTTTGTCTGCCTGCCTCTTGCTTGTTGTCTTCCCTCCTCATCCCCTCACCCTGCTTGTCTCTTCGCATTTAGTGCTGTCTTTTTCTGTCTTTTCTTCCACTTGCAGTTCCCTTCCTTAACTTTTTTTTTTCTCCAAACTGCCTCTCACACTCCACACAGACCTTTCGCCCTGTCAACCCTTATCACCTTTCTTCTTTTTCTCCCTCCTCTACCCTCCTTTTCCTCAAATTCCCCCTTGTATTACTTGACAGGTGTACATCCCCCTCTGCGTCACTGCTTGATATCCAAAATGTGCTGCATCCCTGCTGTCCATCCACCCTCGCTTCACCCTTTATCTGTCTCCTGTCCACATTTCCGCAGTTATAGGCAGGCAGCCTCTTTGGCATTGCCCACTGGTCTAACACCTGCCACTCTGCAGACGCTGTGTGAGGGAATCACCGTGACAATGTGGGTGTGTGTTTGTGTCTGTGTGTTTGCATGCTTGAATTTATGTTTGCCTGTGAGCATTTGTGAGAGACTCTCAAAAAGAAAATGAATTTAGCATCAACTCCAGACATTTGTCCTAATTGTTGCATGTGTGAAAACCTGTTGTTTGGTGTCTTTATCTCCTGCTTCCCCATCCGTGAGTGCTTATGTCTGTTTGTGTTACTCTGTTGGCACGACATACAGCCAGACGTGTGGATTAGATAGATCTAGGCTGCTCGTCTTCTATTCTGAGATCCCCAGAAGGAGAAGCCTGTTAATTTAGCTGCTATAAATACAGGACCTCCTCCTGGCGGGTCACTTTAAGACCCGCTGCATGAAACTGGACTGTGGTGACAGCTCCTTCACTCTGTGTATATATGTGTTTGTGTGTGTGTGTGTGTGCGCATTCCTTCAAAGCTGGCTGGCTTGCCTCCGGCTCAGTGGTGCATGGGGCAGTTCTGCGGTGCCATCGTTGACAAGGACATTTGCACAGAGGTTGAGCTGAGCTTTATCCGGTTTCTCTATTTTTTCTGTCTTTATTCTTGCTTCGCATTTTAGTTTTTTGTGTCTGTCTCTCTTTGCTTATGTTTATTGTTCACAAGCAATGCTTCTGTTCTGATGAAGAAAAATATCAATTATCTTTTCAACAAATCAATTAAAGCTGATGTTGGCAATGTCTGGAAATCAATCTGGCTGTAGCAGGAGAAGCAACTCCGCTGCACCCTCCCCTCCCTGCCTCCCTATTTTTGCTCCGGTTTGCATTTTATTTTGCTTGTTGACGCTATCTTTTTTAAGGTCAGCTTGCAACAAAGATTCACAACAAGATGAAACAGTTGCTGGGAAAGTTGCAGCAGCATAAACTGGTCCATCTCAGCTTGACTCAAGCCGGCTGACGGTATCACCTGCAAGTCAGCATTAAGTCCTAAGAGGTGTTTTCCATTTATTTATTTGGTCCGAGGTGGATTTATTCAATTAAAAACAGAAAAAACAGCAGGTCGTAGCACTTTCAGAGTTTTATGCAAATATAAGGTATTTGATGACTTGGTAAATTATTTTAACAATTAAATAACAAAGTTGCTGAGAGAGACCATTTTTGCTGTTTGTTGTCTTGGTGCATGGGTCACAACCTTGTGCTCATTATTATAATACCAGTGATCTGAGAAACATGCATGTATTTTCCTCTTGCTGTGTTTTATGTTCTCTCTTAAGCATCAGTCAAATATCCACTGAATCATTATCTAGAAACAGAAATGTAGGCTTGAATGTGCATTTTCCTCCTCTCTTTGTCTCCCATTCTCCTTTATAATTACTTCTTTTCTTTCCAAAAACAGACGCTTAGATGAAAGAAAACCAACTCAATCAATCAGTCAACTCATAAACAAACACTTGACTTATAAAATTGGATTCTCCACTTGTACCTTGCAGACATTTAGCGGTTAACTGATCTCTGTGTTTTCACTGGAGCTGTAATTTGGGCTTCTTTTTTTCCCAATCAAGAGTGTCATAATTGCTTTTCATTCAGTAAAAGTGTTGATTTAATAATGGGTTTATTTTCTCAGCGTTGAAATCATCATCCCCTGTGTAGCTTTTACATGATACTAGACTGATCATTATGTTTATCAGTATAATACACTCAGTCATGTTCTAATTTTGGCAGTTTTTCCAACCAGAAATCACATCCATTCCTTTAAGCATTCCACTATGTAGTTATTATGGCACTATAATGCATGCCAGGCTATTACAGACAGTGTTTTAATGTTCTGGTGGTTAAGTTAAGAGAGCAGCACTAAGATCCTCTATGTGATTTACAACTGTTAGTGTAGCTTTCACCACCATGCAGAGCAAAATGTGGTCATATCCCACGAAGCAAGCTACTTTTTCCCGTTACAGTGGTTAATCAGAAACCTCATGTTGGACTCATTTTATGCACTGCGAGTCCAAATGTTGACTTGACCATTCCTCCACCACTGCACCGCTGTTGAACAAAGTGTGGCGCTCACGCTAACACAGAGGCAGGTAGAGAGGAGAAAGAGGGTGTGGATGAGAAGAAAGAAAAGCCGACTGAGGACAGTGAAGTGGAACGGATGGAGTGTGAGAGAGGGCGGAAGAAAATGAGCACTGAAAGTATAAAAGCTTAAATCAAAAGAATAAAAAATTCATAAGAATCAGGCAGAGAGAGGGAGAAGATAAATGAGAAATATCAGAGCAGAGGAGGGGAAGGTGCATTTATCAGGCGGGGAAAAGAAGGGCAAAGGGAGCATTAGAGATTATTTGTGGTGAGAGTGTGAGCTTGTTAATGAAACGCCGAAGAGGACGAGCACAAACACAGATTCGCGTACACACACTCTGGCTGTCGAGCAGATGCAGGAAGCCATTTGTTCATTTATTCATTATGAACACAAAGTAAACTTAATGCTTAACGAGTTCTTTAAAGGCAACCTCACTGATAGATATTCCTTGGATTGAAACAACTGATGTGCAAATGCATTATTCAAATGTGTTTTAGCTTTAAAGGAAGAGCACTGGCACTAATGCTCAAGGTCAAGCTGGCTTTGCTTTTGCTCGGTCTTTGTTTGATTCCTGGATCCCTTTGTGCTCTCAGCCCTCTCACTGTGCTGACAGAGGAGAGAGGGGCTTAGAGAATTGTTTAAACTCTGGACAGCATCACCGCAGAGAGAGCCAGGCAGTGCAGGACTGAGGAACCGTTACTGTCTGCATGTGTTTGGGTCTGTGAGTGTTTGCATGTGTCCAGGGAGTGTGTGTGTGTGTGTGTTCTCCTGTGATTGTAGAGGGAGTCAGGATGGCTTCCCTAGCCCAGTTAAGCCAGGTCAGATTTAGATTCATAATATTTTATTTTTCCCTCGAGGTAAAATGCGGTGGCTGCAATCATCTCTAAGTGTGTGTTTGGACACGTGTGTCCGCGGTCTCACATTGGGGCTGCAGGCATTCAGTGTGTCAAGCTTCATGTTTTATTCTCCCACTTGAGACATGTTGCTACCTCTGTGTGTGTGTGTGTGTGTGTGTGTGTGTGTGTGTGTGTGTGTGTGTGTGTG
>JAQLOL010000022.1:11137893-11168317 GCA_029783665.1 Naso thynnoides
AAGTGCGACGACAACAAACACTTCAAGCTTGTTGATCAGGTGTGTGGACAAAGTTTTTCAGACTCACAAAGCTTTTACTTCACTTACAGAAACGAACATTAGCTGTCGCCAACATGAGTAACATAAACATACAACAAACATAAACAAGTTCCGTGTGCCTGTGCTGATAAGCGGGAAAGAGGCTGCAGCCCTTTAACACTGTGGCTCGGTAACGTGACACTAACGTGTCCCACCCTGGATGTTAGTCATCTCTCTGTTAATCCCTGGAAACCACAAACAGCTGTCATATTTTATTTTTCTGTCACTGTATTTAGTTAACAGTTACACTACATTTGACTGACAGGTCAGTTTCTCTCTATCAAGTTACGTGAACTTTTACCAAACGGAGATGAGCTTGACTCGTTAACGTGCCGAAACAAACTGGACAGAAACCAAATAAAACTCCCCCAAACCGTCCCTGTTGGTATTTTCACAGTCAAAACAATCACCAAGTCCGGTCTGGTCGAAATAAATCAGAGTTAAGGGTCAGATTTGAAAACGACGGAGCGCAGCAGCAACCTGCCCAGACAGGAGTGTTGCCGCTACGGGAGGAGGGAGGGGCAAGCTGTTAGTTATTACGGCAACAGTGCTGGACTGAGCATATAAATAAAATATTAAACATCCGTCTATTTTGTTATCATATGAAACACTGAATTGCAAATTGAAGGCTGGCAACATTATAGTCAGGATATGTGACACTGAAAGGACTTTTAAACACAACCTCAGCCTTTTGTTGCAGATTTGTGCTGCCATATATTATCAATGTCCTGCCCATATGCACACAATAAAAATTATTGTTCCACTTGGAAATGCTCTGTGCTCTTAACATTTTGAGCCATTTTACTTGAAAATAACGATGATTTGCAGAGTCGTTGCAGAGTTGCAATAAGCTAAACAAAGGTTTCCATCATCCACAACACCAAGATGTATCACAGTTTCACTGCTCAGTTAAAGACCTAATGCTCAATGATAGGCTAGCATGTAGCTACTGCAACACATATGCAAATATGTTTTCGATATTACAAGCTTTAGGGCTTTGATCTTCAATTTTAGTCCTCGCAACTTTAATATTATCATTATCATTAGTATAAGTAGCAGTAGTAGTCATAGTCGTAGTATTTTGTTGTAGTTGTTGTCCTTGAAAACAATCTGGACACAAACCGAATGCATTATATTTTTAAAAATATTTAGCATTAAAATGATAAAAATGAAAGCTAAATTAAAATCCATCAGGAGCCAGCAATGTGGTATTGCATGGGCCACTGGCTTACAACACTGCCCAAGAATGACTATTATGTATAAGCAATTACGCACACACTCGCCCTGGCTGCACACCATTTGTGCACTCTTGGCTGCATCTTAATGAGCAGCCCAGTGAGTAATTAACCTGCAGATAACCTGCTTTCAGGCAATGCAATTGCTCCACCAGAAGCCTGAAACATGTCTCCAGGAAGGACATTCTTCTTAGACAGAGGCGTGCACGTGTTGTTGCACACGCACGCCCATGCTCAGTGCCTTTCCAGGCTGGACACCGTATACAACGCTGCTTTAAGGTTTATCACAGGCTGCAAAGCTCTCATTCATCACTGCAGCCTATACCAGAGTTCAGTGACCTTCAGTGGGCCTGTGTAGACTTCTCACTGGTCTTTATTTATTTATAAACCCTTCTTACGTGTGCTTCCTCCTAATCTTGTACCTGTATCTCACTTACAACTAGTAACTACTGTCTGTGCTCAAGTGATGAGCTCTTACTGTCCATCCTTGAGGTTTGCATTGGAACGGACATTGGCTGAACTAGGATGTTTTTTGTATGTTCTTGTCATGTTTGTGTGGATGATTTCTGATTTTATCTTTTCCCAAGCTGATACTGTATTGTTTTCTTAAAACATGTTCTTATTAATAAACCTATTTATATGTATAGTATAAATTATACATTGTATTGCTGGATTTCAGATTTTGTGATCACAATGGAATTTCCCTGGCACATAAAGGTTTAGTTAGAAACAAGCAAAATGAAATAAATCTAGCAACTAGAAACTCAGTTTTCCCATCAAACAAGTTGTAAATTAAAATGTAAACATAATATGCTTTTTTTCTGAGCTGGAGATTAAAGTAGCTAAGCGGTGAACCATCACGCTTCCTTTTCATCTCTTTTAAGAGTGGCACACGTGCAGAACATTCAACTTATGCTGGGAAAGGGGTTTAGTTTGGTGGTATGATGATGTGGGCAAAACTAACTGAGATTAGTATATGCGTATATTAGTATATGTGTTATTTTAAAAGGGCTCCTTTAATATTTTTTGCTCCACAGATGTGCTTGTTTTAGATCGGTACACAGCAGGGCAGAGCTGATTGTCAAGTAACTCAATGACAAGCCCAGAAACATCTTCTGCTTCAGAGAGTAAAATCCAGTTGTTGCATCACCACATCGCCCCATATGGGTGAGTGTGCAAATGCTCAAATATGTTACTGTGGTAGTCTGTTTTAGCAAGTAGTTTTGTTCTTGGGGCTTTCAGACAAATGGGACATGTTTGGGACTATTTGGGATTCTCAATGCTGGGCTTTCTCTTATGTTTATAAGGAGTTAGGTTAGGATTAAGATAGTTTATTTGCTATTTTATTTTACTTCTACTCAGGGATGGTTGGTTTGAAATTTTGACCAGGGCTCTCCTGGAAGTTTTAAAGCTTTTATATTTGGCGAGAGAAAATTAAAAATAGCTCATTGAACAAACTGGCTCCTCATATTCTCTGTCTATTTTTATGTTACTCTCCTCTAGATCGGCTTGGGGTTGCAACATCAGCTAATACATGGTTCATGCACTCCCACTCGAGAATCACACAATCACACACATACAAGAAGCACACACACATGCAGAGCTCAGACACAGCAGCCTGGAGAAACGTAACTCCCTGGGTAAGGTGCAGTTTGACAACTGGAGATATCGATTCAGCTGCCTGCAGGCTTTTTATAGAAGCTAGCACCATCATTATGGCTCGTAACCCACCCAAGCCTACCGCCTCGCCTGCTATGATGCCTCCCCATCTCGGCAGAGACATTGGTGGAGAAAGAGAAAACGGGTTGATAGCCGGGTAATAAAGTGGAAGATAAGGAAGACTATTATAAACAATTAAAGAAGGGACATGATAAGAAAGAGATAAAGGATGCATTGGATCGGAAGGTAGAGAGAAACAGTGCAGGTTGTGGCTAACAAAATCGACTGTGAAAAAATAAAGGCAATGGAGATACATAGTAGAAGTTCAAAAGAAGGGTGTAAAGAAAAAGAAAGTGAAAAATGTGCCACTCTCTTTAGAGAAAAATAAAAAGGGGAGCAAAAGAGAGGAGGAGGTTATAAAGGGAAGCAAGAACAACGTACACAAAATGTTTTCACTGCCTACAGTGTGAACCGAAACTTGCATAAATTTCATGCAGAAACCTGTGATGTGCTGAAGTGTCATAATGAGCTTAAGCGAGATTTTGAAGCCTAATGTTAGGTAACACAACCATAATCACTTTCCTGCCTCAAGTGTTTGAAAGAGCAGAAAATTAATACATGTCTTTAATACCTTTCAAAATACAGCTTAGGGGCCTTACTGCTACTTAGACCTTTGAATGCAAATGTACAAATATAATCCTAGATGCATGAGACTAAGCTTAGTTGATGTGTTCATGAAAATATGTGGGAGAGAGACGTGTACCCATAAGATTTCAGGCGAAATACTGTCTAACTGTGCGTTTCACTGGTAGTTTGTTCAATGTGGTTTTCCATTAGATATATTTGTTTCTTTGTTTGAATGCACAAGAGGCAGAACTTGTTTTTGTTTACTGATATTAAATAAAACCTTTGGGATTGGTTGGGATTGAATTTGCTTATGTTACCAAGCTTTGTCAGTCACTCAAATTGGGATATCTTAAATAAAGAAAAGGTAATGTTTACCGTTTAATCACATATTTAAATTAGGGCTGGGTATTGGCAAGGACTTCACGATACGATTATATCATGATACATGGGTCATGATATGATGCAGTATATCACAAAAATAAATATCGCGATACGTTGCCGTATCGATTTTTTAACACACAACCCTAAAGTAAATCCCTGTTAAAGAAATATCAGCGGAACACATGTAACCACAA
The DNA here is from genome assembly GCA_029783665.1 of Naso thynnoides. NCBI lineage: Eukaryota > Metazoa > Chordata > Actinopteri > Acanthuriformes > Acanthuridae > Naso > Naso thynnoides. Next base: position 11,142,068 of record JAQLOL010000022.1, read on the forward strand.
AAGTAGCAGAAAATAAACATTCTGTTGATAACTTCCTGTCCTTGGATGAGTTGGGGTTTTTTTGGACTGTTACAGATATTTTGAGCATATTAAGAACATAGTGCATCTATGGACTATGGGATGTAATGATTCCTTCATAACTCTTTTTCGAATAACAAAAAAAAGTAAAGGACTTCGGAGTTTTATTAAATCACCTACAATTTAGAATGTCAAGAATACTAAAACCACCATGAAGGTGGATTAACTTTATAAATTAACTTTGCATAAATTAATTTAATAATACTTACATGTCAGTTATTCGATTGAAAACCTTTGGTGATTCTCCACATTAACTACGTAAACAAAAAAATTAAACAGCACTTTTCTTAAGACTTCTTTAAATATGAACTAAGTGCAGCAAAAAAGTCTAGCATTGGTCATTTCCGTGTAGTTCCTGAATGCAACATAAAGAGCACCATCAGCTGATAGAGCAGGCAGCTGTTTTTTTCACAGGTAAATGTTCATGTCGCTCTGTGAAAATAACAATAAAAACAATAATTTCTTCACTCCATTTCTTACATTTCTTCTTAAAATAGTGGGGGGGAAATAAAAACAAAAACTGTATTTTGTGAAGTAGATATTTGTTCCTTGGACATGTGGTTGTTCTGTCATTTAGCAGTGACAAGTCACCTCATCGAGCATTATCACAACTTTCAACAGCAAACTAAAAACACTGCCTCAGTTTACAAAAAAGCAGTGACTAACGTGCAGTAACCAAATGGCAACTCAGTCTGATTATCAGGCACGCGTGTGTGTGTGTGTGTGTGTTCATCTGTTTCTAACAATTCTGCTCAGCGGACGACGGGCTCGATGGTAACAGGGCAAAAGGCCACGTGTTGAATATTGTCCATGCTATCACACTGTCTGTCTTTCTCTCTCATTCACACAGACACTCATGCACATACACACATACACACACACAATTGAGCAGAGACTCCTGAGTGCTTTCTGAGACACAACTCACTTATGTATCCACAAGAGATCTGTAATCTAATGCAGACTTAATCTTTTTTTTGTTGTCTGTAATGTAATTTTCTCCATTTCTTCCCAAAATGACTTCTCTGTGAGAGAGGTCATGCCAGTTATCTTTTTCCCTAATTCACCCTTTGCACATCTTTTACCATTTTTATGAAAGACAATGTTCTTTAAAATCTTCCTCATTTCATCTCCACTCTCTCCGTATTCCTTGCAGGACAGTGACATCCAGAAAAAGATTGACCATGAGATCCGGATGCGGGACGGAGCCTGTAAGCTGCTGGCTGCCTGCTCCCAGAAGGACCAGGCCTTGGAGGCGGCGAAGAGCCTGCAGACCTGCAGCACTCGCATCATGGCATACATGTCGGAGCTGCAGAGGATGAAGGAGGCTCAGGTCATGCAGAAGGTCACGCGGAGGTCGTCGGACGCAGGGCCGATGGACGACAGACTCCCATGCAAAGGAAAGGTGGCCATCTCAGGCAAGTGCAATGAGTGACTGGATGTGTGTGAATTTGTATGTAAGTAAAAGAAAAAGTGAAAATCATAGGAGGAGATATTTGTGTGGAATTGTAAGAAATATACAGGAAACAGAAAAGAAAGGGGAAATAGACCCTCTGGGCTCCATTATGTTATGATTTGATGCAGACTTCCTCTTGTCGGGCAAAGGCTGAGATCCAGCCTCCTATTAGAGGATGTTTCACTCTCCCCTTCTCGACTGTGGTGAACATGGTGACTTGCAGATGCTGACTGTTACAATGTGAGAGCAGGCAGTCAGTTGAGTGATTATGAACAAATATGCCGTTTATTTAACAGAGGCCCTGCAGAGAGAGAATTCACAACAGGGGTGAAAGATTTCTGCCAAACATTCACGTTTTGTTTGTTTTTAGAACACGATGAGGAGGTAAAAACTAAATATGAATGAGATGTGAGACGGTGAGTGAGTGAGTGAGTGTGTGTGTGTGTGTATGTGTGTGTGTGTAGGTTCATGGGGACACAGCTTCATGTCTGGTACCCAGCTGGAGAGCATGCTACACCCCCACACACAGACACACACACACAGAGTCAGTAATTAGTTGTGGACTTTAGACAGTGACTGTAGCAGCGTGGGCAGGGAGACACACATCAGTGAGACACTTAGAGCGATTAACATTTTTGTGATCTAATCCCTTGTCTGCTGTCGTTACAGATCTTCGGATCCCTCTCATGTGGAAAGACACTGAGTACTTCAAGAACAAAGGAGGTGAGGAGCCACCTCTGTGTATGCCTGCGAAGTAATTCATTGATGGATTGAATGATTTATGCCTGTGGGATCTATGATTTGCCTCTGAGGGAAGTCGTATGTGGCTTCACACAGATAAAAAAATGGCTAAATTTAAAGGTTTTGAATGAAGGTGAAAGCTTCATAGGATCACAGAGGTATCTGTGGGATTTCTTGAGTCTTGAACACAATAATCTTTTATCACTGGGGAGAATAGTTGAGAATATTTCAGTGATACCAATCATCGGTCTGATTCTTCACTGATTCCAGATAAATTATTGTCAAACCGAGAGCTTCTGTAGCAATATTCTGTCTGTCATCATCTAAAATTAATGAAATGAGAGAATGTATGAATAGCTTTTTTCTTTCTTCATTCTCAGGCAAAGAAAGAACCTGCCGTGTATATTTGTATTACAAAAATTTATTTACCTTCAATAACAGACCTGCTGCTCGGTTTGAAAGCAGTGACACTCGTGTGCTAAGTTTCAAATATGTGACAGACGTGGAATTACATAGAAAGATGTTTTAGCACATTGCTGATGTCTCTACTCTTTGAAATTATAATTTTTGCAAACACTACAACTAGCACTGTTGTCATCTTTTGTTGTCAAATGAAGTCCCTCTGTGGACCGCGTCTTCCTCTTGTTTTGCAACGCATGACTGTCTGAAAAACAAGCCGGCACTCATGAAAGGGTTGATAAACTGAAAGGCATACAGTACTTATATATCAAACAATAGTAAGCGGCTCTCAGCTGTTCTAGTTCTTGATTCCTATCCCAATTTATCCCTACCTAAAGGGTGAAACACTGATATTTTAGAAATATGCTGATCCATGAAACTGTGCAGACAGACTGTACAGTATGACATTTTTCTCTGCACCATGCAGGGTCCATCGCACAGTTCCTGGAGCAGATCATTACAGTCTGCTGCAGCCTTACTAGATATCTCAGTATTTTACCAGAAACACACTTTTTTTTTTTTTTTTAGACTGGCAGCACAACATGACACACTGTTCAGTCCTGCTGGCTTTGAGAAGCAGCAGCAGACATGAGGTGAACTGGGTCATTATTGTTAGTGTAGAAAGTTTTAAGAACAAAAAAAAAGAAAAAAGAAATCTGTTGCGTATTAAAGGAACCCATAAAATCTATGTCAGATATTAATGTGAAGCAGGTCACTTAAACATGGTGGCCATGAAGTGCCAATCACAATCACAAAATGAAAACACAACTGCAAAAAGTAAAACACTTCAGCAAATCACAAAACACAATTGCAAAAAGAAAAACGCAATGATAAAAAGAAAATTCACAATCTTAAAAAGGCAAAACACAACTGCAAACAGGAAAAATAAGTTATTGAAAGCTAAATTGTACGCTTGTCTCATCATGAAGTCAACATTTATGCTTTGTTTTGCGGCTGCGTTTTCTTATTTGTTGTTGTGTTTTACTTTTTGCAGTTGTATTTTCATTTTGTGATTGCAATTGGCACTTCAGTGCCACCGTACTTAAATGTCTTGAGGGCATTTCAAAATTCAATAGTGCACTGAAAACATAACATTGGAAATCTTTATATTGACTCGTTTTTATCTCACGACCTCTTCATAGAGTCATGTGGTTGAGCTCCCATGCAGTCATTATAACAGCCTCAGTGCTCTTTCTGTCCCTTGGCAACTTGAATTGGATTAATCTGCATGACCTGTGCATATAAATGAACTCTAGAGACAGGTAGTAGACCCTTAACAAAGCTTAATGAGGTTGTTAGTCAAGGTCATTAAGCACACCGAGACTTAAACTAAGCCCAGGAGGCAGGGAGGAGGAAAGCGTGCTCCTCTCTCATGTGTCCAATCATATTTTATTTGTTTGAGCGTTGAGCTCATACTTGGAATGATAAGTTTGAAATGTTAAGAGTTAATGTGCCACAAACCTGGAAGCAGCCTTTCCAGCTGTGACCCTGAATTTTGATGAAGAGCAGCAAAAAGATTGAATTCAGTTGTGCTGCAGAAAAGGAAGAAAGATAGAAAAGAGGAAATACGAGACTACAGGGGCTCCACGATTTATATTTTTCATTTCACTGTTATAATGGATATGATGATGTTGTGTTGGCACAAGGATTCACCTACTTACCCCTAATCATATCGAAGCATGGCCAAGCTTCTTTACAATGCATGCATATTTCCCAGGATGGTTTCTACACAGTGTGTGTTGAAGGCTGTTGTTGTTACTCAGCTCTCTGTGGCTACTGCAACATTAAAGACCATTGTGCTTCAGTTTCAAACACAAACAGTCAACAATGCTTCACTGGGATTCTTTGCACAGCTGGCCTTTTGAGATTGCTGAGCTGAAACTTAACAATAGCAGAAGAGCTTGTCAGCCAACTGGAGGAGCTGATCTTTCAAACTTTCACTACTCAGGTCATACGGCCTCTCCATCCTCTGGCCTCAGCATGTTGATAAAACGGTTAGCAACATTTTCTGGGGTGATGCTGTTTTTGAGCTGAAAATGAGTCTTTCAAGTGATGAAACCGAATGAAAGCTGTTGCAGTGTCTCATGAATGTGCTGTTTCCTTTTTCAGAGCTTCACCGGTGTGCAGTGTTCTGCCTGCTGCAGCTCGGAGGAGAGATCTTTGACACGGATATGGTGATCGTGGACCGGACGCTCACCGATATTTGCTTCGACAACACCATCGTATTGTTAGTCACCTGGCCGCCCCGTAACGAAACAACCACATATAGTCCAAAGTAGTCACATAAAACTCACATATGTGTTGTAATGTTGACCCCTTGTGTATCTTTTCACAGTAACGAAGCTAGCCCAAATTTTGAGCTGCGCGTCGAGCTGTACAGTTGCTGCTCAGAGGACGACTACTCAGCAGGGAGCACGCCGAGGAAACTGGCTAGCAAACTGAGCTCCTCGCTGGGGCGATCGGCTGGGAAGAAGCTGCGGGCAGCCATGGAGCCAGGACCATGTAGTCCTGTTAGCAACGGAGGGGCATCTCCTCTCCTGCTGCCCGTTCCCTCCGTACCGTAAGTTAAACCTCAGTTTTGGCTTTTAAAAAAAACAGTGTTTAGGTTATTACATCATTCTCTATCTTCGCAGTGGTGCTTCTAATGTGTTTAGAGTAAAAAGTTTGTTTTTTTGCAGTTTAAGCCTTATAAAAGGGATACTAACAATCATATACAATGTTCAACTGCATTACTGTGACAATCGGTGCAGTCCTGAGAGCTGGAGCTTGTTGCTCATGTTACTGCTAGCTGAAAACAATGGAGGAGCATGTGCACTCAGACAGTCTGTCAAAAAATACAATAAACCAGCGCTAGCACACAGGTACCAGCACTAAAACACGAAGCTAAACATAGATATATAACCCTGGAACAGCTGTTTGTTTGTTTCACGAAGCAGCTGAAATAGTCGTTCCCGGCTTAAATATCCATGTTTAGCGTCTTGTTTTAGTGTTGGTACATGAGAGGACACCTATGAACATTCAGCGAGTTTCACGTCCTTTAAAATGAGATTGTCTGAGTGCACATGCTCCTCCGTCGTTTTCAGCGAGCAGTGGCATCAAAAACAAACTTCTCCTTAAAATCCTTACAATTAAATTTAGCTGAAGTACAAATGTTTTAGTTTGAAAAATGTGTTGTTGTTTTTTTTTCAATCCCCTTCTAAACTGTTCTATGATGAATTTCCTGCATTTAAACCCCCAAGGTTAAAGCATTGGAGGACATTTGCCTTGTAACAAAAGTAATTGTCTTTATGCTAACAGCTAAGTTGGAGTTTCTATTTGAAAAACTCAGAAAAGAGCGCAGATGGAGTCACTCTTTCATATTTCATATCATGGAGATATTGAATATAAGTGGAAATAACCTCTATTTACGAGAACACAGGCAGGAATATGGAGACCATTTTTCACTCTACATAAACATGTATGCATGCAGAGAATAAGTGTCTATCTTCTTTCTTGTGTGTTGACAGGGGCCCTAAGTACCACCTCTTAGCTCATACCACCCTGTCACTGTCACACATCCAGGACAGCTTTCGCACACATGACCTCACCATCTCAGGCAACGGTGAGTGGCAGCCTTCATCGATCTGTCCCCTCGCCATCTTTCTCCCCTCTCTGCCAGATCAGCCATCTGTCTGTTTTTTGTCTTCCTACTCATCACAGTCTCGCTTCACCTCTCTGCATTCTAATAATTTCCCCTAAACCAAGTGTATTGTGCATCTGCTCCTCCTCCCCTCCTCCTCCTACTCCTTCCCCTTCCTCTGTCCTCCCATGTTCTCTGACAGACAGCCATTGTCAAGGTCACTGTAATAAAGGCTGTGCTAGTGAGGTGACTGCTGTGTAAAGCTGTGATGATGTGGGCTAACAAGGGCCCAGACCTCAGACAGACAGGCCCCTAGTGTTTTATTCATTGGCCCTTCAGCCTGCTGTAAAGTTTCATTGCTGCACTTCATGACGCTCCCAGCAGCTGCCGATCTTTAACGCCCCTGTGGCCTGTTTTGTGTGTTATGAGGGGGGGAGGTGTGACATGGGGGAAAAGTTTGTGCATGTGTGTACCTGTGTGTGGCTGCATATTCTTGTAGTACATGTGTATGGGTGAATTTTGAAAACCCTGTGGTGATGTTTTTCTTTATTATTGTTGTTTATTTTTTGCCCATCATCCGTCTCCCTCTCCCTGCAGAGGAGTGTTCTTATTGGCTGCCGCTCTATGGCAGCATGTGTTGCCGCCTCGCAGCTCAGCCTCACTGTATGACCCAACAGATGATGAGCGGATGTTTGAAAGTTAAGGTAAGTTGGCAGGTGTGTGTGCTGCATTGATTCCTCTAGGTTTCCATTGTTTTGGGCTTTTTTCCTGGTTTATTTCTGCCATCTTATTCTCCTCCACTTGTGCTCCTTTCCCTGTGTTTTAATCAGTGATGGGCAGCATTACTTTTGAAAGTAACTTGTTACATTATGTAACTCCCTGTAAAAGTAATTTGTTACGTTAGAGTGTTACATAAATGTTTGGACAGACGAACCCCATCTTTAGTAACCCGTTAGAGTACTCTGGCGTTACAAAACTTAAAAACCTCTTTGCCATGCCTTGCTCACATAGTGCCAATTTTATCCGCATGATGCACGTCTTCCTTAAAATTTAGGCAATTGATTCTCCCGACTTTGAATGGCAACATTCAAAGACACATAATCTGAGGGCAATGTTTCTTTCACAATGCTTTATTCATGTTTTTGTTTACAAAACATAACACGAAAAGAAAACGCACATTTTCGCTCTATTGATGTGCAAATTAGTACATCCACAAAATGAGTGATGTTTCGAGCCTCACGCTCTTCTTATGTTTTTCATAACATACCATCAAGTGGTTAGAAGTGCTGTCCCTTCTGCCATTATACCAACTCACTCGCTGACCTGCCGGGTCTGTGTACTAAAGTGTAATCCGTCTGCCGCAGACACGCACAGTTATACAGTCACAGCACGCAGCCAGGTGCCTGCCTGCCTGCCTGTGAAAAACCCCAACCCTAACCCAAAAAGTATGAGAAACAAAAATGGTGCAAATTCATGGCAGATTTTCTTTACTTGATTTACTTAATTGCAGACCTAACATGTAAGGTTACTTGTTCTATTGAAAAAGTAATCCAAGTACTCTTAACGCATTACTTTGTATCAGGTTTAAATTTTACATTTAGATTTGCATAGCCTTTATATATTTCATATTTGTTGTCTATTTGGTAAATTTACTACTTTTATATAATTCCTTTTCTTCCATGTTAGGGCTTAACCGGGACCTGGGTACAAAATTTTGCTCTGTCCATGTACCAACATGTGATAGAATGCCAATAACGAAGAATCCTTGAAACTGCTTTTAATCCACACTTAATTGATGCTTTTCTCTACCTTGCAGCAGTTGGGTGGTGACCCTCAGAGTTGGACGGAGGTTTACGCTGTTCTAAAAGGAACAAGCCTTTTCTGCTACCACAGGCAAGAAGATGTGGAGGCAAACGTTGAGCCAGCTTTCACCATTGCCATCAACAAGGTCAGCAAAGGAATCACATACACATGGAGAAATGGAGTAAAACACTCCTGCAGAGGGTGATCCTGCTTTACAGAACCTATATAGTCGTGTTGTTTTTGGAAATGCCTCAGGCGCTGGTAACCTAGATGTAAGGAATTGGGATTGTGGGCTGCTGCCAGTTTGAATCTCATGCCAACAGGAAGACTCTGAGCCAGAAAGAGTAAATAAGAAATGATGTTCTTCTCTTAGTAACTACTTAACATGCCCTCGAACAAGGCTCCCAGCCCTAAGTTGCCCCAGTAGAGCTGCTCAGAGGCCGAGAGTGAAAACAGGTTCTGGTGCTCAGCTCTCAAGTGTAACAGTATAAATGTTCAGCAAGGCTAGAAATGAGCAGGCATGTCTGGACAAAAGGCTTTAAAAGACTTCCAAATTCAACCTGTTCACTATCTTCTCAGGTCTTTGCCAACACAGTAACACACAGCAGTGAAGCTCCGTCCAATCAGGAGTCATATTTCTCTCATCTGTCCATTTTCCAGGCACTAAGCTGAAGAACAGTCAGTCAGCCAGTCAGGTTCTTCATCACCATATTTCCTGTGTGTCTAAGAGATGATGCCTGTGGGGCTTCTCATTCTTTCCATAGTGACTCATTCAGTGCTTTGTAGTCGTTGACCCTGAGCTCACAGCTGACCCGAAGCCAAGACGGTCAGATCAGATCAGGGATGTGTGATCCTTTTGTTAGTCAGTTGTCTAACTCATGTAAAGAGGAAGGAGGTGGCAGTGCCGTGTGATGAAAGAAAGAATGGAGCAACAGTGCCATCTAGTGGTAACAAACAGACTCAGACCCATGTGGGTGCAACACGGAGGTGGGAATTGGGAGTCTGTACCTTTTGTTGGATAATTGCCGAAGGGAAATGGTTTGGAAGAGGACTAATTAGCGGCTGTATTAGTGAGGGCTTAATTTCAGCGGGGACACACAGTTACAATTGCCGTAATGATCACTTGTTGCAGGACATAATTTTATTCATTCAGGAGTGCTGGCATTCATCCCTGATTGTAGTCTTTTTGTGGAAGGTGATTGTATTGTTTGTTGCTCCCGTGTTACAGGAGACCAGGATACACGCGTCGGAGAAAGACCCACTCAGTAAAGTTCAGAATATCTGTATCAGCAATCAGTACGGGGGCGAGGAGGTCACACACACTCTGACCACAGACAGCCGTGAGGACACACACCGGTGGATGGAGGCCTTCTGGCAACACTTCTATGACATGAGTGAGTACAAAAGGAACCACCCAGGAAATACAGTCAGTCATTTCAGGCACATATACTGTGTTATGTTCTGCATCTGCTGCTCGAGGCATTCAAAGTGACAGTTTGTCTCCAACGTGCAGGCCAGTGGAAGCAGTGCTGTGATGACTTAATGAAAATTGAGCTGCCATCGCCAAGGAAACCGGCTCCTGTCACACCCAAACAGGGCTCACTTTATCATGAAATGGGTAAGACCTCCGCCTGAGGATATCACTGTGAATGTGCGATCAAAAACGTTTACGGTCACTTTTAGCCTTAAAAAAGAGCAGAGAAGATGAAAGTGAAGGCAGGGAAAGGAAGCTCTGTGCCTGCACTGCATGATGACTGTTTGCAGCTTTAATTCTTTGGGTCCGTGTGCATGAGATACGCTGCCACAATTAAATTTTTCCTCTCCGATATCTCAGACTCACACTCTGCTTTACTTCTCTGTACTGTAGATAGAATGGGTCTTATCTCTGACACGCTGACTCACTCTCTGTCCTTTGTTTCTCTGTCCCTCCTTGTCCTTTTCAATTTTCCTCGTGTGTCCTGAAACCATCACTCCTTGACTTTGTCTCTTTTGTTCCTCTTTATTATTTCCCTGTGTCCTCATACATTATTCATGATCAACATTTTTCATCAACTTACACCATAAATTTTTAACTGCGTGAATTATCTTTATCCTTGAGCGAATCCCTTTTGTTCTCTCATCACGCCTTAACATTCATTTCCTTAATAAAAACACACATCAACCCTTATTGATTTCTTTCATGACCTTCAAAACACAAAAACGCAACTCCACTTGTTGCGTACCTCCTGTCCACTCCAACCTTTCTCTCTCCCTGACCTCTTCCTCGGTTTTTCTAACCCTCGCCTGGCAGCCCCTCTTGCCGCACCCTCCTGTGAGGGTCTCCTGCTGCAGGATAACGCTGTGTCTGCTGAGATTCGCGCTCTGCTCTCGTCCTATTACAACGACAGGTGAAGTAACAGGAGCAGGGCATCATTTGAATTTTGTGTTGTGGTAAATGTCGCAGTCCAGGATTTACTGCAAATCCAGGTTCAGCCTCATCTGGCTGAGAGTGAGCAGGTTCTGCAAAACATTGCTGGACAGGTTTTTTTTCTCATTCTCATTTAACAGCAAATAGAAAAAGAATTTTCATATAAAGTCTAAACTTTAAACTTTTTGACATAGCAAGTTGTAAAACCACAAAAACTCATGTGATGAGGTTTGTTTATGTTTTGTTCTTTCATTATTCTGCACAACAGTGAAATGCATTAGACAAACAAGAAAATCTGGACTCATAACTAATAACATGCATTCAAAGTATCCCTATCCCTGCTCTGCCTTAAGAGTTCGAAAAATAATAAGAAACTTTAAATTAATCTCAAGAGATTGTTTGATTACCAGTTCCCGAAAAGCTCAATTTTAAAGATTTAGGCAAAAAATGTAACCAATGATTGACCAATTTATTAAATCTGTCATATTAAAGCTGGGGTAGGCAGTTAATTTTTGGCATTATCAGGCAAAGATTCCGTAATAAACTTTCAGTTTATTGTAATTCGAGTGGTCTGAAAGAACACCAGACTTCTGCACCTCTCCTTGGCTCTGTATTCAGGCTTTAGAAAACTAGGATTGTGACACTTTTTGGCCAGTTACAGGTCATTTCAAAGAGCATGTGTTTCTATTGGCTGCTCTATGCTGTGCTATTTGGCAACAGCAACAACGTTACTAGGAGATGATTGGCTGTTGCAACAAGTGGTGTGCCTTGTGTTCCAAAACTGGCCCCTGGTGACTTGACAAGCTGAGCTGCAGGCAACACCCTCAGCCGGCTTGAGTCGAGCTGACACGGACCAGTTAACGTCGCTGCAACTTTCCCTGCAACTGATTTGTTTTGTTGTGAATCATTGGTGTAAACTGGCCTTGAAAGAGAGAGCGACAAAAGCAAAATAAAATGCAAGTCAGGGTAAAGTAAAAACAGGGAGGGGAGGGTGCAGTGGAGTTGCATCCTGAGGAGTCTCACACTTCAACCAGCTTTATTTCCAGAAATTGCCTACCTTAGCTTTAAGCTCCTAAATAGGTTCAAGCCCAGTATACAGCAGTATAAAGACGAGTTTTGCTGCATCTCTCCTGCAGTTATTGAATCATCTGATGACCTCAGCAGCACAGTGTCAGACATCCTGGCTCGGAGGATGCAGGAGCTGGAGCTCCGCAGCCAGCTGGGCACCTCCCCCAACTGGATGTCTGTGTTTGATGAGAGCAACCCCAAAAGCGCTGGCCGCCCCCGTCCATGTACCTCCCGCCTTTCTGGCCACAGCCCCTGCACCCCTCATCGACTGCCCCGCAGCCCTGTCAGCCCTCACCGCTGCCCACAGCTGGGTCTGCTGTCGTCAGACGCCAGCCTGACCTCAGACAGCGACAGCCACTGCAGCACCAGTCCCTGCTCTCAACGCCACGGCTGGCCCGAGCCTTCTTCGAACTTCTCTCTCCTATCATCTTCCCCCTCTCGTCTGAGGCCACGCACTCTGTCACTGGATGCCAAGCTCAGCACCCTTCGAGGGCGGGGCTACGGAGGAGGTGGGACCCTCCAGTGCCCCTGCCAGTCTCCTCCCTCCTCGCGGCTCACCCCGCTCCCCATCTCCTCCCGTTCGCCTCGGTCACAGCACAGCACACAGACCACGCTCTCCTGCTCCAGCTCCACCTCCAGCAACAGCTCCAGCAACAGCGAGGGCAGCCACAGCCCTGAGTCATCTGAGGGGGCCCCCTTCTCCAGGCCCTCGCCAGCTCGACGCAGCCTCAGGAACCTTAGGGCCAGACTTGATCCTCGAAACTGGCTCCAAAGTCAGGTGTGAAGTCGTTATGCCAGACATTTTAAAGTGGCCTAAGGCACCAGTGCTCATTAAACCATGATTTAACTGGCTTAACATATGTGAACCAGCCTCAGGCAATCTGCTCGGCCTCATGCACAGCCCTGAGGAGGATAAGCTGCCTCTAGCCTGCCTCCCGGTGGAGGATGGATTATGGAAGACGCTCCTGGGGCAAACTGGAATGTCTTCTAACACAAAAGACAGGTGACAATCACTTCAGGCAACTCTGCACTTTGCTGAATTGCCTCAACTTTGAAGCTGGTCCAAAACTAAATGGGAGGTACTCTGCTTGCTTGGAGAAATCCTGGTGTTGCTGCTTGGGAGAGAGTGATGCTAAAGAACTAAGGAATTGCACCGTTGGACACTTAACACTTGGTCTACTGTCTGTCCTTGAAATCTAATTCTGAAACTAAAAAAGGTTTTGCTCTGTCCTCTGCATCAGCCATCCTGGCCACTCAAACATTATTTTTTAAGGTCATCTCTATTAATGCACTAGCAGTATTTTGACTGGATGTTTCCTACATGTATTTTATAAATAAAGGTTTGCCGTGTTTGTGCTTCGAAAGCCAGTGAGCATGTGGAAAGACATACACAAAATTTAATCAAGACGTTTCATGTTAAAAGCTATTAAGAGTGGAGGGACTTGTTGGTGTCTGTTGCCTGTACTGTGATCTACTTCAGTGTACGCATCTAATTATTCATACAACAGATGATCTTTGTGGTTCTCCTAATATTACTATGCACCATTTTGTTTTGTTTTTTGCATGAGATGATGTACAGTTAAAATGTTGAACTACTTGAGATCATTTTAGCAATGAATCTCGTGAAAGCTTAACTTTATGCAAGTGCTCATACTTACTGTACTGGTTATTACTGTGATCTCTTCAGGGTAAAAATCTGTGCTCTGGTCTTAATTTTTACACATTTATCTGCACACTATCAACAGGCTTTCGTCAGAACTGGGTTATAGATCCATCCATCCATCCATAGATACTTAGAAAAAAAAACAAAACAAGAAAAAAAAATGAAATTAACCAAAGCTGAAGTATTATTTAAACCCAAGCCATACCATCTTATGACACTGCCTCACTGCAGTATTGGTGGATATTCAGATAAGTGGTTCCTGATTTTGGAATTTCCAAGTAAATGTGAAACATCTGCTAATCAAATGTTATGCAACAGAAACATTTCTTAGAGATAATTTTATGTTGACTTCACTTTAGGCAACATACCATAAAACTGAGTTCTTAGATGAAACCTCAGTGATCTTTTTTAGGTCAGGGCAGTAAAAGCAAGAATAAACTGTTTTTATATAAGTTACTGTCATTTAGACTCAACAGCAGAAACATCTGTCTGAAGGCATCCATGTGAGAATAGGTTTTACGGGCGAGTTGTGTCTGTCAGTGCAGTGAAGCCCCCTCCTCTCCGTCTTTGTTGTTTACTGTGGGTTTTACTTTGGTTATGGTTTCCCTCATGGGTCTCAGAACTTGGGCAAAGTTTCTACTAAGAATTAAAACTGTCAAGTGTTTGAGAAACAAGCGTTTGTTACTGTAAATTAATTTTTATAAGTTAACAAATAAACCTCCTTTCTTCGTCTTTTTGTTACATTATTTTGTTATAAATGCAGCTATATTGATACCTGATCATGTTAACAGATGATGTGCAGATCTTTAACTGTTACAAATAGATAACATTGAATGTTATAATCTTGCAAGAGTTTCCTGTGTTTAGCAGGCTTTGTTTTCTGCATGTACGCCATCCTAAAAGGCAAACATAAAATGAGAGATGTGGAAATACCATGTTTAAATAATATAACATTAATTATAATAAATGTTTTATCAAATCACAACTGTGTTCACATTTTTGTACATCAAATATGAACTTTTGCTTTTAGAAAACTGTCAATGGAAAAGACTATTGAGTTGAAATCCTTAATCCTGAGCATTTTACATGACCGCAATAAAAATAAATTGAAGCAAAGAATATGGGAGTATTGAAACTCAGTATAGCAGACAATACAGTCAGGTTCAGAGAAACATTCTTTCTTTTTCACTGTGTACACTTTTCCTGCTGAGGGAGAGCTGTCTCTTGCATCAGTACTTGAGCATGTGATGGATCATATTTTATCCAATTCTGTTCTTCTCTTTTACCCTCCAGCTACAAATCCCACAGGAGAATCCTGTCTTATGTGAAGATGAAATTCCATATATGGGCTGCAGCTGTCTGTTTAGTGGAAGAATCGAGAAAGGCAGGTAGAACAGGTGCTTTATTGTCAGTGTTTGATAGCAAAGCATTAGATTTGTCAATAGTACAAAGCACTGTTACAAACATAGGAGGTAGTCGACACAGTCTTCACTGAGCATTTAAAATGCATAGAGAATTACTATGGCCATATTGACTCTATTTCACATGCCTTGAAGGAGAACCTGGAGCTCCTTGCTTCCTGTCTTCAGTGCAGAGATGTACCATTGTTGTGCTATTATAACATCACAACTGCTTAAAGTATAAAAAAACATATATTTGATCATATTCAACCAAACAAATACATATTTATCAATATAGAACAGAATCACACTGATAAATACTTTATATTATATGCTTCATATGATGCTGATTATTGACTTATGTAACCCAATTGGGGTTTTTACACAAAGTTTGGCAATTAAATGATTTCTGTTGGATTACATAAGTAAATGAATAAAGTTACATCAAGATTACAGATAAATGAGGTGTCTGCCTTCCTCCCCCTCTGTCATGTCCTCCATATTTAAACAATTTTCTCTGTGCACTTGTGCTTCCTCCAGCTGCATGCTCCTCTCTCATTAGCAGGCGCTCCTTGGATTACATGCCCGCAGCGCCACCCCAGCCAGAGTGCTCCAGGCAAACGTGGAGACCTTTGCAGGGCACGTTTCAGCTCTGCTGATGTAGGTGGATGCAATACGGTTGAGCCGCTTTGCACCAAAGGTGTTGTAGTGTCCTGGAAGGACTTGGTCAACCTGTACAATGAATTTAGAAGTTTTCAGACACTTTAATGTACTGTACATGCTACAAGAATTAGTGCTCCACAGCTCTGATTTAGGGATAAAGGGCTCCAATCAATATGGGATTTTTGTGGCTGATGCTCATAGTGATGCCAGTATTAGGGAGCAAGAAAACTATGACATCCAATATATCACAAAATATTATACATACTGTAAAATCATGTATATATGATGCAATTTAATACAGTTTTTTCCATCTAAAATATTGAGTGTGCCTTATATACTGGTGGGACCAATATACTAGTATAAAATGCAAACAAACATATTTTATTGTGTTATGGTATTATACCTAAAAAGATGGCACTATATTCAAGATAAAGTTTTGTCATGGATATGCACAGTTATGTCCATCTATGCAGCCACAACCGTCACGCTCACAACTATCACTGTTACGGCAGGCTGAGCTGAACTACCGCCTAGCAGGATCGTAAACTCATCATGGTGAAAACAGATGGCAGCTACTAGAAAGAGCTTCATGGCTGCACAGAAAGTGCCTGTTGTGGACTTTGCGGTACGCAAGGGATAATTTTGTTTGGATAGACTTCGAGTTGGTACATCACTTTTTTTTTTTACGTGAGAGAGGAAAAGTTTTTTTTAAATGTTGCACCCAACCAAGTGGGAAAGTCAGCGTAGAATACTTTGTGTGTTTTGAATGTGTTTCAAATAAATGAATTGATATAGTGTTGAAATAACTTGTATACACATATTTATTAAAAAGTAGCCATAGAAAACCTTTTTTTCCTATTGGGAGACACCCAAAAACAGACTGATTCTTACATATCAATGCAATTTACATTTCAGATTTTACAGTATATAATATTGCCTGTGGTTATTGAATACTTGTGACAAAGATATGTAATGGAGGAAGGATTTTTTTGTAACATTTTAACAAACTTCCAAACATCAGCGCACATTGCAGTTAACTTTTACTTACTAGTTATTGTATAACAGATTGCCCTCTGCTGGACAAATTATGTAATCACATTTTTTAGGTCACTAGTCCGAGCATTTTTTACAGTCTTGAAAAACAGCACATCTGAAACCGTGTAAACTGACTGATTCCAAAATACCTGTGACAGGCCAATATTGGCAAACTGGTTAGTCCGTCAGGCCCTAAATATAACATACAGCTGAAAAACCTATTTTGATAATAAATCATCTCATAAACAGGAGTTTATCTGGTAAATTATCTTTTCCATTCTTAACATGTATTTGCTAGAAAAATACTAGTAAACTGTGAAGTCATAGTCACTAGGGTAGTGAATAAAAGTAAGCTTAGAACTCAAAATCCTAAAATTAACATATAATGGACACTTTATTGGATTGTAATTCTTGTGCATCAAAGCTCAAATAATCAGATAATCTGCCCCAACATCTGGAGCAATGGACTGGAATGGTAATGGTTGTCCTCTGTTGTATTTCAGTGTTACCTGTTCGCTGTCCACCAGCCCCACCAGGCGCTCACAGCTGCTGATGTAGTCACTGACGCGGCTGTAGGGCAGCCAATCAATCATGGAGCCATCGTACACCACGTCTCCGCTGAAAAGCAACTTATTGTCACGGTCATGGAGGCAGATGCTGCCCCGGGAGTGACCGGGCATGTGGAGCACCGTCAGCTGTCTGTCGCCCAGGTTGATGACATCACCTAGACAGGAAGGAGGGAATGACAGAGTCATATTTTCAAATATTTACACATAAAAAAACCACAATCGACCTTATAACTCTAAGTCCATAAATTCCATTCCCAGACCTTCAAACTAAATCCTCATGTTCTGCATGATGTGGCTTGCTAGATTCAAGCCAGGGTTACATTTTCCACATGTCGTCTCATATCACCATGATGAAGAGTGTATGACATCCTGTATGTAATTGATTCGGTCCAGATCATCTGAGTGGCACAGTGTGACAGGAGGGTGAAACTGACACACCGAGTGATGAGAGATTCCATCTGCACTGCAGCAATGGCTCTGACACAGCAGAACAAGGCAGTGGATCGACCGACGGTGCACAAATTAGTGTGTGCAGGAAAACTACACATGCCAAAGATAAAGTTCTGTTACGGCTCGGAGAAAAAAAAAACAAATGCAGCGTCTTGTATCTTATGCAGTTGCTTTGTGCGACAACTATCACAAATATAATCAAATATCTGAAGTTGCAGAATGTGAGTTTAATCTGTTAGCCATTGATCTGGTGTCTGCCTGCTCACAGCACAGTGGGTGATGAGTGAATCAGAGTTGTGAGCTTATTAGTACTCCATGGGTTGCTTTGCCTTTGTGTGGCCTGTCTCTGCATCCCGATCTTTTTTTTTCTCAGGACTAACAGAATCCAGTCATCAGCACACTGCACATGCTTTGATGCTCTGCAAACACAGATAAAGATGAGCACTGTAACTGCCAAGAAGCAGAACACAACGATTTCTCCACCTGAGATGATGTGATCTCAGTAACTATCAATACAGTTGCAAAGGCAAGGACCTTTGCAAATGATCTTTGACGGCAACACTGCCAGTCTCATGTCACTTCATTTCTTATTCCTTGTTATTAATAGGACATAAACACCTCTATAAGCACCTGCCACACCTCATATTGTTAGGCCAGTCTAGAGCATCCTTTGTAATAAAAGCTTTGTGCACCACCCACCATGAATGTGATGAAAACTGTTGTTGGTGCTAAACCTCACTTTCATATTGTATCTCTCTATTGCACGTGTAACGTGCCTCTATAGGCATCTGTAGGCTATGTGTGTGTTTACATTCATTAAGCAAATATTTTTTGTTTGCTGTAAAATTCATCTGTGCTGTGAAGCTAGAGAGGATTCTGCATAGAGCGTGATGTGCACACTAGGTTGTAGCATGTGAGTCTAGACGCACCCATTAAAAATCTTAATGGTATCGACCGTGGTGCTCATCCCCTGGCAAATGCAATGGGACCTTCTGACCTGGTCTATGATCACCTATTCACTATCCGACAATAAATCATGTCAGCTGAGGCTGCATCAACTACCTACCCTCTTGCAGGATGTGCGTAGGCTGCACAGCCTTGACTCTGTAGTGCCTTGCCCTCCATCCCGGGCTGGGAGCCTCGACTATCTCCCTGTCGCTGAGCCAGGTAACCGTCTCGAAGTTGTCTCCGTTGGCCAAGGCATCGACCTCCGCGCTGTGGACGCCCACCTGTTGGAACTGATGCAGACCGCCCGAATGGTCGAAGTGGGCGTGGGTGGCGATGGCCAGCAGCGGGTTCTTCCTCTGCGGATCTTTGCCGAGCAGCCCCTTGGCGTCGATGTAGTCAGGTAAGCTCCTCAAGCCCAGACCCGTATCTATCACCACGTCCTGGTGGGAGCCGCGGAGCAGCCAGATGTTGGCCCGATTGTCTGACTGGTAGAATCGCTCCTGGATCCAGAAGAGTCCGTCTCCGAGCGATTTGTGAGCGTACCAGTCGGCTGCAGACATCCCAGTTCATGCACTTGTCTCGGTGACCTGCTGCGGGTATCGAGCCGTCAGGTGTTTCACGTCGCGGAGGTGCTGCTAGCCTCGTAGCTACAATTGATATGTTTTCATTGAGGTTAACGTTATGGTGGCTGCCGACACACCCTTGTTGGAGCAGAGCGTGCTCATTGGACGAACCCGCGAGTGACGACAGCCAGACGCGCACTACTATTGGCTGTAAATAAGCCCCGCCTTCTTGACGTCACACGGGGGCGGGCTGAGTCAAAGCCTCATAGTGCTGAGTGTAATGCGAGCATGAGCTTCCCCGCCGGTGTTAGCAAAGACGACCGAGACTTTATCCGCCCTTTTTTTTCGTTAAAATTGTGACTTAAGGTGATTGTTTAGGTGCTGAACAACGAGTACAAACCGAGTAGCTGGATGTTAATGAGAAGTAAACCTCAAAGTGAAAACATGGAGAGTTAGCAGAAGCTAAATGCTGCTGAGTAGCCCTCAGATGCACAGACTTTAGGGCTCAGGTCTCCACGTTAGGAGCAATATACTAACGGTCCCATAGTGAGTATTACAACTTATTATGCATGTTTGAGGCTCTGTTGTTGTTGACCAACGCTATATTGCAGGCACAGTCAGAGAAAAGAAGGTAGAAGGAGAGAAAGTTGTGGTAAACTTGTGTGTACACGTGTCTGACAGTGACGTTGACTGGACACGTGTGGATTCTCCTCTGCAGGTTGGTAGGAGCCTTTCGGCCATGGCAGGCAAAGGTCGAGGAGTTGCTGCCTTTACCTTCAACGTCGAGGCTCTGGGCATCGGCAGGGGCAGCATGCCAGAAGCCAGGGTGGGGCCCAGCCCGCTGTTTCCAGTAAGTACCAGACAACTCCCCCTCTCACATAAATGCAGATCCCACGATGATATCACATTGCAGTGTATTTAATTCACCTGAAAGCCCTCAAAGTGATGCATCGCACATTATATCATGATGGAGAGATTTAAAACTGCACCAGTACTTGCTGACAGGCTCAGATGACAGGTGTAATCTGGGTGAAATTGTAACGATAGAAGAAGAAAACACAAGCTCTGCTATGTTCTCTTTAAACACACCCCTATACAAATACATGAATGTATTTGCGTGAACAAACGTATTAGTTGGGTTCAATAATATTGTCATGGTTAGAGTATGACGTGTTTGAAAGCATCACTTCCCTCCTCTAACAGACAAACTATCAGCGGCTGCGGGATGCCTCTTATTTTCTGCATGATGCAGCAAAAAAGGAGGGCGAGCTCAGGGCAGGAGTCACTTTCATTCAAACAAATCAAACATAGTCTACGTCAAACTACACATGACATTTTGGCTACATTTTGCAAACAAGCTCAGAGACCAACCGCGACATCACAATTTCGTGGTATTCAGTATCCTCCCGAGCTACGTTTGACAAGCCCGTTGACCTAATCTGGGATTTGGGGCCCCTGAGGGTCAGTTTGCCCTGTTGGACGTGGGAACAGTGTCCATTAGCTTAGTCTGACGAACCGCAAAGGCTAAAAATTCAAGGTGTTTTTTTTTTTAAATTACACAAAAATTTAAATGTGTAATACAATGCATAATAACAGTTCGTAATCACTTTAATCTCCTTAATATGTGCTTGACTGAGAATTTGTCTTACAACTCAACACTTTGTATGACTATTGTTCATTAATTGTTCAGTGTTTTGAGGCAGCTTTTTTAAAATTGTCGTTGACAGCTGTTACTTGCCAGGTTGAAATCCAGCTTGGGCTTCACTTTGACTGTCCTTTCGACATCTCTGTTAGTTAAATGTAGGAGCAGTTTGATACTAATTTAATGGATATAATCATACTGAAACAACTGATGGAATTTCACTCAGTTTAACTCAACTGTGATCTGTAGAAGACAAATTTTGGTTCTAACACGGCATCAACAAATATAAATAATTTTTTATATAATGTGGCCACATGCTTCACTGTGTTGATCAGATATGACTTGTAATATGTGGCAGAAATGTTTCACAGTTGCTTTTATCTCCCCTCCACTAGAACACAGACTTTAAACCAGTGCCGTTGAAAGCAGGTGAGGATGAGGACTACATGCTGGCCTTAAAACAGGAGATGAGGGGAACGATGCAGCGGCTTCCGCACAACATCAAGCCTCACTCCAACAAAGCAGGTGAGGAGGAGAGAGCACATTAGCAACCTGACATCTAATAGAAATGTTACGGCAGGATGATTGGCTCCTGTGAGGGAAGATAATGCAGCACTTAGGAAGTGAGCATTTAATTATGGTCATCGGGGAAACGGAGACTGAGGCAGATTTATGGCAGAATATTGAGTTACAGCTGCTGCCTCGTGTGATGGTTTGGATATAATTTCTCTGGTCTGACCTACAACAGCAGAGTTTCGTTATTCAGCAATAAGCTTAACACGCCGATAACAAGTAGAAGAAAAATCAAATATAAAAGGAGCTAACCATTGCTAACCCTGTTGTCAGACGTTCAAAGTAGGATTTACCATTGAGAATCAGGCGTAGCAGCTAGCGGTTTGAGTCTTAACTCATGGTTTGATACAATACTTAATGTGATGCAGGAGTGAGACTTGTTTAAGAGTTGAACTTTCTCTTGTTTCAATAAAACAGAAGTGGAGAAATACACAGAGAGATACCTGAAGAACAAGCTGATGGATGACGAGGAATGGGCTCCAGGTACTTGCACAATATACCATCATGTGATTAGAATAAATGGAGAATAAAGTGAAAAATAACACGAAATACTATTCTTCATATTTTAGACTGGAACCTCTTCCCAAAAGAATTGAGGCCCCAAAAGAAAACATCTCGTGTTAAGACAGGTATTATTTAAAGCTGTCATTTATGTGTTGAGATTCAATTTTCTGGCTCTGAGACTAAAAGCCAAATACTCGAACCCAACAGGAAAAAAGAAGAAAACTGTGTTGTCACGCAAAGACGCAGAGGACGTGCTGAGTAAATTAGATGTAAGGTTTTTATTTTTCACTTCTGTCCTGTGCTCAACTACTTAGCATTAAATGTACTGTTAATTATTTTCATTATTTATCAAAACGACCCTTTTATGGTTCAGCATCTATGAGCTCAGGACGCACGTCTTCCTGAGTTTGCAAATGTTATAAACAACTAATAAAATCTTATTGTCAATATTTCAGGAACTGGCAAAGAAAGATGACGGGACCACTGAAAAATCAGATGATGAAAAGGAAAAGAAGACAGGGAACGAGGATGAGGACAACGAAATTGAGGAGGAATTTGATGAAGAGGATCTCGAGGAGGTTAGATTGCAAATAACCTTCAGACGTTCGTCCTGTTTTTCCACAAACAATATTGTTGATAGGTAGGAAACAAAGCCAGTATTCAACTTTCCTTTCCTTTCCTTGCAGGCAAACGACTACATTGAAAGCTATTTTGACAACGGCGAAGATTTTGCTGCTGACAGTGATGATAATATGGATGGTGAAGCGACATACTGAGACAGTTGGAATTAACCATGCAAACTCGAGCAAGCTGCACTGTTGAAGAAAACCAACATTTATGTGACAGGGAAGAAGTTGTGAATGCTCTTCTGCAGAAAGGGATTGGTTTGCTGGGTGTTAATTTGCAGAATTTCCTTAAGGACTTGTGTAAATAAGAAGTGCCGAACATTGTGCATACTGGCAATAATTTATTCAAAATAGATGTATTTATTTTCTCGCCTGTAGCACATTTCCACAGTTTAAAAGGCACATACTGTCAACAACAAGTAATGCTTTTTCATGAAGTGTCAAATGAACCCTGATAAAATAAAAGTTCTATATATAACAAAGTCTGAAATTTCACATAATTACAACTTTGAGTCATTGTGGGAATACTGTGCATTTCCCATTTTCCTCACCATGCTCACTAAATGTTTCTTCAATGAAAAACAGATGCATTTATCTCTAGGCAAGTTAAAGGTAAGGAAATCTCATGGAAATTCAAAAAACATAATTAAACAGGTAACTCCCAATACTGATAGTGTACGTTGGCTAAAGTTCAATAGTCTTGAAATAAATTAAATCTAATAACCACATTTGTAGCAGTGTTAGAAAATACACTATTTCTAACAGCAAAAAAAAAGAAGAAGAAAAAACAACAGCTGGTCCAAACTGATTACAACAGCTTTAAAACCACATCCACTAAATTAACTGTTCTCTTAGGCTGTGGATGCTGCTTCATCACTGAACAAACAGAAAGTGGTCAGAGCGATGCTTTGTCTCAGAATTTGTGTGTAGCTTCCCAAAAAATGCCGCAGCATAGACGATAGCCAATGCATCATCTTAATTCTAACGGCTACACTTATCAAGTCTGAAATGTATCTTTCAGGGGGAAAAAAAAAAAGTTCAGCAAAGCATAACAATTTTTTTTTTTAACCACATTCATACTCCTTGTATTAAAGCATTTAAATTTAAATGGTCCGACAAGGAATGACTATGACCACGTTGTCTCAACCCTGAGACTGTTCCCACTATAACGTGATGCTCCCAGTCAATGTTAAATCGGTAAAAACTACTCACAATGGGAACATCTAACCAGTTTTATTAGGTCTCTGAGTAAGCATTAAATTTGTCTGTGAAGTTATTATCTCTTGCTATGTTTTCTCAAGCCCTTTTTGTCCACCATCTCCTGCTTTGTCAACTTCAGGTTCCTTTGGATCTTTATTAACCACATTTCCATCATGGTTTCCAGCTCTGGCCCCTGCTTGGTTTTCTGCTCCAACAGAAAAGTCTGAATTTTTGCCAGAGAGATTTCCATGAGTCATGTCACCACCGTGACCTTTCGTAGGACTGCCATGATGGCTGACTTCACCTTTCATGAGAACCTCATAGTACAGCAGATAAAACACAGGTGTGATAATGCCAACAACCAGCATGATGGCTACAGCCGTCCACCATCTCATGCCCCAGTCTGCACCATAATAAGGGTCCTTTCTCTGTGCTGGTTTATATTCTGCTTCTCCCAGCAGCGGCTGCTGTAACGTCAAGGAGGACACAACCTCGTTCAGGCTGCTGCGAGACGGGCTGGTGGACTTAACTAGCTGCTCAATGTCCTTGTCCTTCTCCAGGAGGAATCCCTCCACACTGTCGGTGGAGGAAGAAGAGGAGTCTGTGGAGGACTCGGAGGGGGAGGTAACAGAAGAGATGAGCGGCACGCGCCGAGCACCTGATGGGGAGGCAGATACAATAGGCCCAGTGCTGTGAGTCTCAGTGAGGACACTAAAACGTCTCACAGGAATCTTGACTGATCGCAGGGCAAAGAAGTCCTGCTCTGTCAAGAGGTTGTTGGCACGCTTTATATCAGCCACCTAAAAATCACACACAAAAACAACACATTTACTCTGCTGTTACAGACACAAACTGATACTTGGCTTTTCCTGTAGGTGGATTTTAAGTCAACACTTTAGTGCGCACGTTGCAAAGAAGGTTACATAACAAACAAACGAGCTGCAGTCAACCAGTTGGAAACGATAATCCAAATTATTTAATACAAGGAATGAGGAAACTTTCAAAGCTACCCAAATTTAAACTATAGGGGTGAAAAATATTTTCTTTGGTTTATGGTGCAATTATATAGAGGATATGCAGTTAATGTTCAACTAGTTTTCATTTGAAAAATTAAACATGAAGTAATGAATTAGTACAACAGATGGAACTCATAATGTTTAATAGAGCCAGTTTTTATCTTTATTGTGTGTGTGAAGTAAGAGAAGACATAAGATATAAAGATAAAGATACTGATACCAGTATCAGAAAATACCTCCAGTGTTTCGCTGAGTACGCCAATCCATGCACCGATCCAATACCATGTAATTTATTAGCCCTGAAACAGTACCCAGCTACTTCCCAGTTGGCTCAGTTAGCACTGACTGACGTTAATTACTTGAAATTAATTCTTCTTTGCCGCTCTATAACAGTTCACAGAAAGTTGCAACGTGCTGCCACTGTCAACCACTATTTTTGCGAGCAGCAAAGAAAAATGGAGAGAGTCGACAGAGCTAGCAAAATGTCTACGTTTGGCAATATTTTACACTTGAAGTCCCACCAGCAAGATGGTTATGTGTAAGGAATTAGATTTTTGTAGAATTTAATTTTAAAGTTTCTGTTGCACTGCTGTTTTGTATTGGTCTGTTGAAATCCCTGTATCTTACTTAATTTTGATTGCACTTTAAGTTTTGATGAAATTTTTATTTATTCCTCAATTTGCTGGTTTATGTTATTTCCACATAAAACAATCCTAAGGCATTCACATTCTCGTTATGTATTTGTTAATGTTTTACAAGAGTTTATGATCCAGGCCATACGATAATAACTGTTATCATATCACATTCACAAAGGGTTAGTGGTTACAGCTGTAAAAAAAATAAAAATATTTTATGATTTTTATACTTTGATATCGAATTGGTACTCTGTATCTGCCTATTTTGGGCACTGGAGTCGTCATCAGGAAGGAAAAAGTTGTATTGGAACATCTCCACCTTAGCATGGAAATGAAGAAGAATTAAGAGTGCACTCCCCAGTAAAGAACAACATGCAGCCAAACACACACACACGCACACACACAGACGTACTGAGCAATGATACTGCAGGGCAATGCTGTTCAGGGTGTCACCCTCCTGGATATCTCTGGTCAAGTAGATAATATCCTCCATCCTCTCTCTGGATGTGCTCCTCCGCAGCCTCTCTCTGCCACGTGGTCGCAGCTCATAACTCTCCCCATCCTCCTCTGATTGGTCATTCTCAGAGCCATTGTTTCCAAACAGATAGGCATGTCCGCCGTTGGAGGGCTGAACCATGGTGGCTGACTGGAACCCATAATGCTGGCTTCTACTTGACATTTTGTCTTCCCTGTGTTGTAAAGGACAGAGAAGAGCTTGAGTACTAAATCCACAACTTGGACAGCATATTTGTAAAATTAAGCAAGTACATGCAGGGCCACATGACTTTATGCCAGCACTACAACTTGAAACACTGGGCATTAAACTTTTGGACACGTGACATGCAGGCGATTCTACCATCTTACTCCATAACAACTAACAGTGATATTCCCAGTATTCCCATATATTCCCATATTCCCCTGCTTCAGAGCAGCTTACAAATATGTTCAGTCAAACTTTACAGATATAAAAAGATTGTGAATAAAAGCTTACCAGTGCGAACCATACACGAGCAAACATGCATTCCTTTCTCTGAAACCAGCAATTAAGTGTAGGCAACAACTAGTTATTATTTTTGGACCTTGTTTAGCACACTGAAAAAACAAGCTGAAGTCTATCTCTCCAATAGTCCTCAGT
>JAQLOL010000022.1:11168335-11191647 GCA_029783665.1 Naso thynnoides
TAGTGAAACTGCAGGCAGTACTATAGGTTCATGAGATATCAAGGTCCTCTGCTTATGTAACACTTCTGTTTCTTTATCTATACGACTGTGGGAACATCACCAGCTGATGTAACATCTTCTCAGATAACGTCTCCTATCTGCTCCACTGTCACAGCTGTACCCTGAGCAAACCAAAGCAGACCTCACTCTAACAACACGCCAAACTCCACCACTTAACCAATGTGAGGTTATGTTAGCTACGCTATGAGCTAACGTTTGCCACTGGTTGAACATAACCCACCATCAATTATCTTTTTATAAAGCCCGTAGGCGTGTGATTGACTAAGCTACCAGTACACTAAACGTACCAAGAGGAGCTGTAATGTCAAATAGTTGTAATGCCAGAGCATTTCCGTCGAGGGGATTTATATGGCTATTAAACAGCAGAGCTAATGCTACCTCACACCCCACTGTCACTCCACCAAAGTTCAATCGATATCGTTGTTAAATGATATAAGTATTTAATTTTAAAAGCATGTCAGCCACCGAATAATTGCCGTAACGTTAAATGGACTGTTAAATTCGTGTGAAACACACAAACACAAAAATGCAGCGTACTTCTATAATGTTAGTTAACGTTAACTAGACTAAAAACCCCTAGCACGGGCTAGGCTAGGGCTAACTAGCGTATACCTCTGTCATGCAGTAACGTTAACGTTTCTGCATTTTCATCGGTCAAAGCTGATGAACTATTTATTTGGAGGAAATCGCCAACACCTACCTCTACCTGAAAAGATGAACACCGATCAATCTGCTAACGGACTATTATCCATACTTTCACCGAAGTAGTTTCGGTATCACCTTGCCTTTGGTTAGTTACCTAGCTACCTGCTAGCCACTGTTGATTTGCTACAAAAACGCACGCCACGTCAACAGAAAATTTACGTAATGACGTTCTTCGCTTTTGACGCCTGCACGGAGGCCCTCGCTTTGTAACGCGAGATGGCGCTAAAGGCCAAGCTAATTGTTGCAGCATCACTCTTTTCTAGAAACAGACAGGTCATGTAGCTCCTTAGATAAAAGTATAATCGAGTAATTTATGCAGATATCCGTATTCTTGTTGTAAGGTAATTTCTTAATGTTTACCTCAACTATTTGCATGAAAGTACAAGCTAACGTCACCGAGCATGATAAGCCACGATGGTATGCAGGGTGAACTTAACCAACTTGACTATCGTTAACGTTTTTTAGTTAACGTTAAGTTACATAATTTCACTTTATCCTTTTTAATTACAGGGTAAGTAGTGTCAAAGTCCATTTAAGACTGCAGTAGGCCTACATGTCGCATTACTGCCTCCTAAAATGAGCTCAAATAGCGTTAAAGCTGTACCTAAGCTATCTATCATTCATCAGGGAAGGACGTGGTTGTTAACGGTAATGATACACAGGGCATAAAACGGTTTGTATTAATTTTAGTCATCATAACACCTGATTTAAATGTACTTATTTAATGTGGAAGGGCTTCAGCTTGCCTGAGGGCAGCCGCCGCTGCTCGGGGCTCAGCTATGTGCCTGCTGGCCTCGCAGGGTGGAGCTGTCCACCACCTCACTGAGCACCCCGGAGAGACAGATGGGATTAAAACATCTTGTCTCATTAGGCAGCGAGCGGGGGACGAGCCGAGTCCCTGCCTGGCTACAAACTAATCTTTCAGTTGAACCGGTGAGTCGTGAGTGAGTGAGTGAGTGTGTGTACAGTAGCAGCGGTCCTCACATGGCTGCAGGAGCCCGGAGCTGTGTGTAGGAAGGGGAGAAGGTCCTGAGCAGAGCGGAGAGCCGCTCCGTCTCTGTTGTTTTTCCCGGCTTCAGTCCCGTCAGATGACACCGACTACGCGCCTCATCCCATGTTGTTCCAGAGCGGTCGGAGGAAAAGATGAATACAGCACAGCGCAGAATGATGCAGATATCGGCTGTTATTTGAGAAGAGAGGGAGCTGAAGACTCTGGGAGCACTTATCGATGGTATCCACAGCAATAGATTTATTCTAGTAATTTATCTTGGACAGAGAGGTCAAGCAAGGTGTCAGGTAAGTTGGATTTATTCACAATATGTATCTTTTCAAATGTGTTCCTATCTTTCTTTTGGAGTTAATAGTAGGTATGTCCGTCTAACAGCTAAACTTTTCTGAATATTTCAAAATAAAATACTCGGATGTAAGATCTTTGCTTTTTTTTCCATATGGCAATAGAACAATGCAAGCGTCCTTGAGTATTTTTCAGTGAGTGAGTCAATGGTTTGGGACTCCAGGCGTTATTGTGGGAGACTAATAGCGCAGAGAATAAAGGAAACAAATGAGTAGCGATACTCCTCATCAATTATGCCAGACAGCTCAAGCAGACATATTGTATAACACTATAAGAAAACGATTAAAAGTGGTAGGCCGCTGCTAATTTCTTTTTGCATTGTGCCAAAAAATCCCCCTCGGAGCAGCTAATAAAATTGAAAAGCCTAAATATTGATTCAGCGCAATCAGTAAATGAATGGCCGGGTAGCCCATTGAGGAGGGAGACAAACGCAACCATGGTTACATCCAGGATCTCCAGTGTGATTACTGCGCTTTGTGTGGGTTTTCTCTCTCTCCCACTGAAATAAAACAACAATTCAGGGGGGAACTGCCACACATGGTGAGCCGGAGACCCCTCTCATGGAGGCTCCGTTGGCTAATCTATAGGCTTACTCATGGCCATAAGTAATCTTGGCACACTTTGAGTTGCGCACATGTGCTGTTACTGTTAAATCAACGAGTGGTGCCCGGAGCTTCATTGTGCTGCTGCTGCTTCTTTGCCTGTTTTGAGCAGATGTCCAGACTCCCCTATTTTCCACCAGTTGATGGGGTGGGGTTTTTTTTTTTCCAGTTCTTGAATAATTAAATATGTCCACGTTATCTCTAATTGATTTGACATGATGTCATCTTAGTGCGTCCCTTGCAAATCTCTTTTGTTGCCTCCTCTGTGTTGCCTCAGCAGAGTTAAATCCCTTCTCTTACTGGGGAGGGAGGGAGGGAGCTGCTTCTGTATCCATTCAGCACTTACACCTGCTCCTCCTCAGACAGCCTTAGTTCACTGTTAACTGTTCCCCAAATGTATCTTTGTATAGAGGGATCACGTCATTGTGGACTTACAGTGTTTTCCCTTTGTTTGCAAAGAAGCAAGGAAACTTGCCATGAAATTTTCACAGTTTAATTTCCTCAAACCTGCAGTCTCTCGGTTTCCATCAGCACAAACGCGCACGTCACGTCTGTTTTTTTGTAGATTTGGATGCTCTAAGATCCACACTTGCTTCGAGCTCAGGTCCTTTGTTTGTCTGTGTTTATGTCATCGCCTGGCAGGGGTCAGCCCCCAGTCGCCTGTGTGAGGGTCTGAATGTGATTCACTGGGCGGAAACTGTTTTACAGCCTGCCTCTCTCCCCTTCTGTCTCACCCCTCTAATGGCCGCACAGTACAAAAGGGGGATAGTGCCATAAACAGAGGCTGTTCATTGATGAAAGGTGCTGAAGTGTCGCACGTTGCGGACAGGATGAGATTGATGTTTGCTGCGGATGAGAGGGCTTGCGTTCCCAGCGTGTGGGGATGGAGGCGAATAATGGATGGAGGCACGGCTCTGCGTACACTGAAGCACCCTGCAACAGGCTGTGCCCGCCTCATGATCTGTGCACCACGGATCACTGCTGGAGGGAAAAGAGTTGTAAAGGATGTCTTCATCTGTGAACTGAGGACATTTATAAAACTTTAATTACCCTCTATATGCAGATAATCCTTTTAGTGATCTGCAGTATGTCTTCCAAACATGTCCGAGCCATTTATAGTGGAATACAAGTTATATGATTTTTTTATGTTTTCTGCATCTAACTTGTCGTGTTTAATAATCAGATGACAGCTCGGACAAAACTAATGCATATAAACACAATGAATGAGGTTATTCTTCTCAATGGGTGTCCTGGACTTGAATTTTTCCTGCTGTGGGAAGAGAAAACCAGCAGACCGATACCCACCATACACCTCTGGAAAGTTATGGTCTGGTTTTCATTTTCACACCTTGAGAGGATAAAATGTGGCACCTACTTCCCCACTCAAATGGCCATTTCCCACCATGCAGTAGAGCAATTCATAATCCTTTGGTCCAAGACAGATGCACCGCAAACCTGCCTCATTTTCCACCGCGCTGGGAGCTGACTGAACGCTTATTTGAGCGTATGAACCATAGGTGTTAATAATATTTTGTAACGCCACGCCACTTTCCCATGACATGTTTTAAAGTAATAGATTCATACATTGGCACAATTGAGATGTAGAAGGTTTTCCCATGCTTAAATACAAGACAGTGTTCTGTATATTATTAAAAACAGAGGATTTAAGCCATTTTCCAAGCAGCGTTTGGTGACTTGGTTAGATTTCAGTCATAGGAATAACTTTCTGAGACTTAGAGATAATCAGACAGAAATTAGTGTTTGTCTCATTTCAGTTTATGGCCTCTGGCTTATGTCGTGTTTGGAAAAAAGGTCCTGCTGTATGCAGACAGTATAATTATGTCTCTGAGCTTCATGAGGATACATCGGAGAGACAAGAAGCGTGCCATTGGGTTAAACAAGAAAAATGCAAAGGTTGGAAGAGGTCTAACAACATCACGGGATGAAAGAGACTGATTCACACCACTCTTGTAGACCTACATGCTCCCTTGTTGCAAGTAATATAAAAAACTGTTCTGGTTCGTTTACGTCTTTGTGTTGTTTAACTTGACTGGGATCAGCAGGACTGACGCCAGCATATCTGGAAACCCTGATACAGGTGATTTTAATTTAGTAAGCGGACAAGATCAGGTCGTAAATAAGTGTTTTATAATGTTCTGTGGGATTTCAAGACATTGTTTTCAAAAATCATCTGACAGTTCATGCTTACGCACAGGAGACAGTATCATGTTTTAGTAGCTGTTGTTGTTGGAGCAGAGGGACAGGAAAGTGGTGGGTCCTCAGCGATGGCCAACAATCCTGAGGTCTTTTTAGTGGGCCTGACCGACCACATATTGTTCCTGGTGAGAGAACGCTAGTACGGTTGCTGCTGCAAACCCTCGGCCATGACCTCGCTGTCAACTCTCATAATCTTACTCTCATACAAACACACACACATACACATGCATACACAGTTATTGTTATATCTTGCGCTCCGTAGGGGCGACGGGAAGCCCTCCTGCAGCTGCACAGCATCTCCATTCGAGTATTAAACTTGAACTCTGACCCTTTGTCGGTGGCTGGTGGCCTCAGATAGGTTGGCCTGAGAGCCTCTCCTAGCTGCTGTGCCGTGTATAATGCATGACCGCTTCCTCCATTAGCTCTAACAATGATCCACAAAAAAAACACTCCACCACAAACATTGTAAGTAATCACTAACAGTCATTCATTAATCTCTAATATTTTTGGAATATGTTCACTGCAGTCTTTGGTAATTATGTCTAAATCAAGTTAAACTAAAGCAGTTTCATTTCACTTTCAAGCTGTATGGAAAATCCATGCAGGAAACACACATAGCAACATCCTTTTCTCAGATGTCAAAACAGAGAAAAGTAGAAGTTTAGGAAGACTGTTTCCTCTGGACTCTGGTTCACATTAGGCTGGCTAGACTCTGTACAAATCAAATTAAGTCTCAAAGACCAAAAGCAGGAAATCTTCCTCTTTTGTGACCATGGAATGACTTATTATCGCTCAGCGATAAACCTTCGCCACAGTCTTATTTGATAAATGAATGCACTCCTCGGTTGCTCTTCACCGCTCCCATTCTTAAAATGCGCCCACCAAAACACGGGTCTCTCTGTCTGACCATAAATCCCAGTTCTGCCCCTCGTCTGGATGTTTTTGGGGGAGCCACGTGGAACACATCCCTTGGTGGCCCCTTCTTCCTGTACTAATTTAGACAGGTCAGGTTGAGTGGGTCGCACTTGGCATTCAGCTGGACGGACATCATGGCTATCCATCCTTATACCCTTCCTTCTTTGTTAGGACTAACGCTGCCTCCCACTAGGGTCTATGTGTGTGTGTGTGTGTGTGTGTGTGTGTGAGAGAGAGAGAGAGAGAGAAATAGAGAGAGAGAGAGAAGGGTTGGGGTGCCTATTCAAAACATAAACCTGTTGATCTAGGGCTCTTTGAACAATATTCTCTTCATTCTCTCTTTTACCCATCAACCCTATATATTCGCCATCCCCCACTGTGTGTGTACGACCTGTTCTATGTTATTTCGTACACACACACACACACTTTGCCCCCCCATGCACCCTGTCCCTTACACAAGCCCCTCTTTCTTTCTTTTCTTGTCTTTCTCTGTTTATCTCTCACTTCCCTCATTGTACTGTAGTTGGTCACGGCAGAGGAATTCCACGAGTAGGTGGGGGTCGTTGATCTGAGCATGGCTGAGAGGTAGCTGGGTGTGCGTTTTTGTAAAAAAGATGTATTCATCCGCTTTCTCTAGATGCCTTTCATTACAGATTAAATACCTGTGAGGAAAACATGCCGAGAGGCAAGAATCACTTGATAATGAATAGAAAATGCACCTTGAATTGTTGTGTCTTTCACTGTGTATTCCGGTGAAGCACTGCAGAAGTGAAACTGTTTATTTAAGATTAAAATGTTCTACATACAAGAAAAGATGTTTTTGAAATTGATTGATGCCTTTGTGTAAAGTTTATGAAAGGACATGCTGCACACACATATGTTGGGTTCAGTTATATTGTGCAGACACCTGTGAGTGCACGCTCTTGCAGTAACAGTTGAAAGCAATAAAAGTTCTTTTTTTTATGGATTCTCTGTATGATAATCAGGATCTGGTGAGCACACTTGTCCAGGGATTTGCATCCTCCTCAATCCTGCCATCTGGCCCTTAGTTTTCCAAAGCTGCAAAGGCCTGAAAGAGGGACTCTAACACACCTACTGTACCGGGGATGTGTGTGTCGTGCGTGTCCTTGTTTAGGAGTGATAGAGTAGAGCTGAAAGAAAAGGACTGAGTCTGAATAGGATGGCTTGGATTCTGTTGGGAGAGGAGCCCAGCGTGCCAAAAAGTGGGAGAAACAAAAGAATAGAGGACTGTGGCAATTTTAGAAATGCACACAAAACACAAAAAGGAGCATGAGCGAACAAAAGCCTGCTCCTTAAAATTGTGCGCTGGTCGGTGAATCGTAAAGTCCTGCTTCTTCTCCAGTGAAAATACACCCCCGTTTCGGGTTGCCTCTCTGTTTTGGGAACTCTTTTGAAATGCAATTAGCATTTCATCCAGGCCCAACTGGTTACATGCAATGAAGTAATACCCTTTCTAATTTGGCCCTTTGGTCTGCGAGACTGTGGAGAGCACAACCTTGTTTAATCCCCTGAAAGTGCTTTTCTGTCTGCCTCCATCACTGTGTGTCATACAGGCTAATCAGTCAGCCAATGCTCAAACTGGAAAACGCTCTAAATTGCTCACGCACTGGTTCCTACTCAATTGGAACCACTTTTCTTTTCTATATTCCTTCCTTTCCAATATGTCCTAAGAAGAAGAAAACGCTCTTGTTTTCAGTTAGAGATGCGAGATGCCATTGGCTCAACTTAAGAGCAGCCGACCACGGCCGCGCGGACAATACCTCAGGAAAACTCTCCCTCTCTCTGTTTCTTTTTTCACAGTAAAATGCACACTTGATTGGCAGCCTCTTGCCCCTGAAGGAGAAATGCCTGGTTGAAAAGTATCGTCTGACAATAGCTGGAAGGCTGACCTCATGCATTTTTGTTCTTTAGAGGCGAATTCATTCAAGTGTTTTCTGGTTCTCCTGATGTGGAATGGCATAATTTGGCTGCAATTCCGCACACTGCCATCCTTATTTCCCAAATATCCTTTCCCCTCTTCTTGTCGGAGTAATGGTAGGTTTTCTGTTTTTCTCCTCAAAATAAATAGAATTCTGTTTTTGGGTCGAGCTCTCCAAAATAAGCCTGACTGAATAACAGAGGGGTTTTTTTTGTTGTTTTTTTTTTGTGTTTTTTTTGTTTTATTTTTTGTCGGATTCAATGTTGCCTTGCGTGTTTTTGCTCTACTCGCTTATTAAGTTTCTTAATTTCTTCTCTCCGGCGTCCCTGTATGGCGAGAACATTCACTGATCTAAAAATACCAGAGGGAGAAAGTACATGTGAAGTACAATTATGGGCTTGTGAGCTGACCGGTTGTGGCAGCCGCAGCTCCGTCAGGCTGAGAACGAATGGTGGGTGGTTTCTGAGGTAGCGCCCGACACACATCGGGCTGGTGGCATCACTTAGCGTGGAGCACAGCTCAAACAGAAAACAATCCAATAAACAGAGCAGAAAAGGCACCGTGGTTTTTGACCAGACACATAGCCTGAGACTGAAGAAATACAGCAGCCTTTCATTTGTTTAAATGCATTTAATGACACAAAAGCACTATTATTCTTTTTCTATTTAACTTGTTTTTAAGGTGTCAAGGCCTATTAATGGATCCTTTCTTTTTAAGATTTTTTAATAAGGCATTTTTTTCATTTTAAGTCTGATCTTTGAATAATAACCCGGCCATCCGACCACAAAGCACTGACATTTTCCAGTGCTCATATTCCCCAACTGGCTTAGCAGTCACCCCTCACATTATACATAAAAGAGATGTATATACACGAAGGCCTATTATCACCTTTTTCTGTATGCCTTTCTGCCGACCACACCATCTGTCTCTGTGTGTTGCTGTTTACTCGTCTGTGTATTTCTGTCAGTATCAGTCATACAGTCTGGCTACATATTTGGTTTTTCAGTGTGAATTTGTCCTGAGGAGACGCGCAAACGTTTAAGGAACACTGTTATATTAGTTGATGTTAATGACAGAGCAGTTTCATTCTGTGGCCAGACTGACTCCAGATCACCGACCAGAGCTGTAAGATTGATGACTGAGATCCAACTGCAGGCCTCCCAGTGTTAGACAACTGCAGATCCCTGTCTGTGAGTGCGTGTGTGTGTGTGTGTGTGTGTTTGTGTGTGTGTGTGCATGTGACCAACTGCCGGATACAACCACAAGTTCTTCACCAGGGATCAGGGAAGCCTCAGGGC
The DNA here is from genome assembly GCA_029783665.1 of Naso thynnoides. NCBI lineage: Eukaryota > Metazoa > Chordata > Actinopteri > Acanthuriformes > Acanthuridae > Naso > Naso thynnoides. Next base: position 11,177,426 of record JAQLOL010000022.1, read on the forward strand.
AGGGATGCCTCGTGGGAAAGCCCTTGATTAAAACTCTACAGACTGTTATTTCACACACCCTCTAGTAAAAACAAAGTAAGAATATTGCTTTCCTCTTTTAAAGCTCCCAATACCGAGTATACTCAGTTAATAGCTAGGTGAAAGTCAGAGGCCTTGACAAAGATTATAGAGGCTGATACCTCAAGAAGCTTCCGGAGAGCAAAAGTGGCAAAAAGGGATGACAGATCCCGCATTTCGTGTGACAAGGAGAAATTCAAGGCATCTGTGACAGCACATTTGTGGTTAGGTATAGTTTTGTCGAGAACCTGATCACCGAATGAGCCACAGACGGCACATGGTACGTTCTAAAACGTGAATCCTGCTGTGTCACGCTTACTACCATCCTCTGACGATGAAGTCTTGGGCTTAAAGTTAATAATTGATGCTAAAGATTACGACACAGAGGCCCTGTCAGGAGAAACCCTAGAGGCATCAGCATCGAGCACTGACCCCAGGAGCAGCCCTGCAACCAGACACCTCCTCCCCACCTCAGACAGGGATATCCAATAGATCAGTGAGTGATGTGTGTGTGTATGTGTGTGTGTGTGTTTGTGTGTGTGGTGTATCTGCAAAGGATCTGATGTAATAGTCTTGGGGAATCAGACTCCTAACACTGCTGGGCTGTTATAGGAAGGGCTGACAGGTGATGGGGGTCAAACCACCCCAATCAGCACTGATGTTATCATTGTGACTGCTCATGGGGCTTATCGCGTTTGAGCCTGCCGAGAATGCTCTCTGGTGATGAGCGATCCATCACAGAAATACAGGAAAGGAAGCAATAAGATGAGTAACAGAGAGGGATCAGCAGAGAGGAGCGAGCGATTCCAAGTGGATACTGGGGGGAAGCGCTACATGTGGTGTCTTTTTTGTGTGTGTACATGTGTATGTGTGTGGTGCTCATGCATTGTTCCAGTCAGCTTTGATCTGAGCTTAGCCGGTGAATCGAGTGGACTTAGTGACACTCATGTTTTAGTTCAGTGCCTACCGCTAAGAAACTTTCCTGGCAAGCACGAAGCCTGCCTGTGCAAGAGTACCATAATTCTAAATGACTCTGCATATTGAAAAAGAAGAAAGAAATTGGCAGGAAGAATGATCTGGATGAAAATGATTATGGTGGAAACAGGTTCAAGTTCAGGGCTTAATGAAATAATAATCTGATTTGAACAGCAGCTTTGGGAATTCGTTCCCAATTGATTGTGGAGAACGATTCAGAAATGTTCAAGGCCAACAACTACGCTTCACAACTGATTAAAGAGTATAAAACAATTATAATGCGTTGTTGTTCTGTTGTGGACTACTATTAGTCACAACTATTTATAGTGGCATGGGTAATACATATTTATTGACTCTGTGTGTGGAAAAAAGTTATGAAATATAAAAGAAAAGTCAGCTGACTCACAGGATAAGTCAACAAAAGCACTTTTGGATGTTCAGAATGTTAAGTCTCTTTCCTTGTGGTGTTGTCTGTGGCTTGCTGAAGCGCCAGGTCCGCCAGTCTCGGCCCCAGCCATCATTCTGTGCTTCTTTGGCTCAGGATATTTGTGATGGACAGTGTGTGTTCAGGCATTTCAGAGCTCTCCAGTGTCCTGGCCTGTCACCCAGCTGTCTATCTGAGCATTGAGACCTTGCATTGTGGATGCCTGTGCAGACTGTGTGCCAGCTTCCATGTATGTGAACGTGTGTATGTGTGTGTGTGTGTGCACGCATGCAACCGTGTGTGTGTGTGTGTGTGTGTGTGCACCTCTGACTCCCAGCCTTATCAATGTCAGAGGTCTGCGCCAGGCACTCCATGCTGCCTTTGGCTGTGACAGACAGATCCTTGGTCCCCCTACAGCTCCTGGGGTCAGGGTTGGCACAATGCGTGATGCCAGCACAAAAACTGCGCTGCTGCTCATAAAACAGATGTTCCGTCAACACAGCATCTGCTTTGTATTAGACCTTTTCAAGGAAGAGCGGCATTTTGGGTCAGGGGATGCGAAAGGGACCACCCCTCTGTTTTTGAAGTAGGGGGTTAGGAGGATAGAAAGTTGGATGCTTGCTACCATTCATCTTAAAGATTGTGGTCTAAGAGATGTTGAGCAATCATTTGGATTTTTGGAAGGGAAGTTTGGAGGCAGATTTGCTAAAGAAATAGTGTTCGGGAAGTCAGACCTTCCTCTGAAAACTGAAAGCAGACATGACACAGTGAGGTTAAATCAACAGTTTGCAAAGACCAAAGCAGATATTTGGTGCCTCGCCACTGCAATATTTCTCAATTATGCGTGCAGGTAAATGCACACTTGCAGGTATACAGATGCTTTGATATCCCTAGGGCTGGGTATCGAACTTCAATACTTTTATGTAGAGTTGTTCCGATACAGATACCAGTATCACAGAGTTTCTCCAATACTGCTGAGAGTGCTGGTATCAGTATCATTAAGTACACCAGTCTGTGCACTGATCCGATACCATGTTGTTTATTAGCCATCAAACAATACCCAGCTACTTCCCAGTTAGCCTAGTTAGTGTAAGGAATCAGATTTTTACAGATTTAATTTTTAAAGTGCTGTTGTTCTTTTGTTTTATAGTATTTTACTGAAATCTTTTTATTTTACTGAATTATGAGTAGGCTACATCGTACATTGTAAAGTTGTTGGTATTTTTATGCGTTGGTATAGGATCAGGACTTGGTATCGGTTGCTACCAAACTTTGAGTATCGGAATCTGGAAGAAAAAATGGTATTGTAACATCTCTAATTCTACACTACTACGATACTGACTGAACTTCCTCAATACTGTCGAGTTATCGAAAATTGTTGGGTAACATTTGGTATCGAGTGGCCAAAGGAGTTAATCTCATCAGCATCAGTAAGCCAATGCACATGAAGCATGCTTGTTGTGCCAAGATCTAATAATACTGTTGACTGGCTGTACTCTTGTGTTTTGCAGGAAAAACACCAGATTACATTGAGAGACAGGGCTGATCATCAGCAGGTGTAATGTAATCTTTTTTAAAAACAGATTAAATAAATTTGGTATCGAAAAAAGCTTTTTCAGGGGCTGGTATCGAAGTCAATGTATCGTCATTGGTGCTGGTATCGAATTTTTCTGAACGATACCCAGTCCTAGATATCGCACACATCCTCAGGCGCACTTTTACCCGATGAGTGTCGCCCAAACAAGTGCACACTAATACTGTTTGCAGCAGTTCCAGTGAGATGTTGCAAGAAAGAAGGTTTATGGCTTTTCATTCAAGCTCTCAGCCAGTGGTGCAGGAAGTTCCCAACCCTGGTAGAGAGAGGAGGGCGGATAACAGGATTTATTTAGCACTGGACCCTCTTTGTCCAGGGACACTCTCACCTCTCCTCCCTCCTTAGCCTCACCCTCTGTTCCCCACTGTCCAGCTTTGCTACCCACCAGCTCTAAATCCTTTTTTGATGGATTTCCCAGCTTTTTCTGCCCTGCTGGCATGTGCATGACACACACACACACACAGACGCACGCACTCATGTGCCTTTGATAGCACACACTCTTACACACATGGATATGCTCTCCTTTTGTCACACACACCCTTAACATTTGCATCAATTGATTGTGTCCATTTCTATCAACCCCACAATTTCTGATGCTGATACAGTGTCGTGTTCTCCTCTCTGAGCTGACAAATTGATTGATGGATGGTTGCTGTTTAAACACCGGCCAGAATAACTCAGATTGATATAACAGCGATGGAACATATGAAAAATGGGATATTTTCAATGTCCAACTTTCCTAAATGATTTCTGCTCAAGAAAAAAGCACCAAACAGCATGACTTCATCCGCTGTAGCTGCTGATGTTCTTTTTTTTTTTTGAAAACCTTGTAATTAAGAGCAAAAATTTTTTTAAATGGCCGTACACGTTCAAACTGTTGGCAAAGCAGTGCACTGCAGATTGTGAATGGGATGGGTAAAAGGCAGCAGCGAGAGGAAAGACAGGACAGAGTCGTCGTAGCTGCAATTTAGCTTTGAGCTGGCTCCACCCCACTTGTCATGCTGTGTTGTTTTGTTGTGTTAACCATGACAACTGTCTGAGTGGCTCCATCCAGTTTAAGGATTATTCTGGGTGAGAGAGCCGGGAAGGAGCGGACATGGAGAGAGGAGAGGGAGCGCAGAGGACAGAGATGAGATGAGAGGCAGCTGAGACTGTGTGGATGGATGGATGAAGAAGGAGACCAGAAAAAAAAAGGGAATTAAAGAGAGCGAAGAGAGCGTTGGCAGTGCAGAATTGTAGCTTCGTGCTGAATTGCTAAAACCACTTTAAGCGATCACTTATTCTGGCATGGCATAGTAAACTCATGTGGTCCCGAAGCATAAACTCAACAACAACTGGTTTAACAGTTATGACAACATGAGCACAACAGCCATTAGAATTATGTAATAATGTGATGAATCATTTAGACCACAATGACCAGCAGGCCTGCCAGTCAGCCTGGCTGCACGATTTCAAAACCATGGCTTTTTATACATATGGCCACTCGATACTGCCTGTAGATCTTATTAATTTTATTCTATACAGACTATGCTTTGTTTTGTTTTTATTTAAATATCAGGATTCATTAGTAAAAAGAGTGCAAGACATTATTTATGAAATTGGAAGTATTGTGTCCACAATGCCTTAAGTTTAGGATATGAGTTGTTTTTTAATCTTGCTGTGTGTCTGGGATTTCTTGTCTGGGATGGTTCCCTGTCTCTCAGTTCTTTGACTTTAAATTCTGTACATCCTATATGTTTACTCCCTGATTTCACAGAGGTCTTTTAAATAAGACTTTAATGTCACGTTAGTTTTTCTGCAGTGTGGAATGCTTTTTTCAGGTAATGAGTAGGTGTTAATTCATATGTTTGACCTAAATTTATCCACTGTAATACAGTCCTCTCACACACTAAATCTGTAGTGCATTTGTGAATCCACTGAATGAAGAAACAATTAACTTTTTAATCTTATGTAACTGCTTCTCTGAATATTGTTATCTGCTTAATTTTAATCTATATTTCTGTCTGTCCTGTGTCTTTTATAATTTTTTTTTCATATGCTTCACTTCCCCTTTTTTGCAGGAATGCTTCCTGCCCTCCTGCTAGCTGGGTTGATTCTGGCTCTGTCCATCCCTGGCATGTCGTCTGAGTCAGCCACTCTGCGGTTTCTGGGGCAGACCGACTTTGTTGTCAACGAGAGCAGCACAGCTGTGGTCCGGCTGGTGGTGGAGAGAGTAGGAGACCCAGTCAATGTGACCGCTTTGGTTCTGGTAAGACACAGGACAAGCTCATCACTGATGGCTCATTATGTACCCATACTCATCAACCCGTCAGATCATCTGTTGTGTTTGTAGCTGAGCTTCCACCTTTATGTCCAGTGAAGGAGTATATTAGTGAGCTTTTGGTCAGAAAGTGGCCCATGTGCCGACACAGTTTGTCTTCAGAAACCATTTGGAAATCACTGAATGTGTTTTGGCTTTACGCCCTCCGCATGGGGGCTCATGTCAGCTGCTCACAGCTGGTGTCTGGTAAGGCGAGCTGACCGTGCAGTGGAGTGTGATTGGGGGTTTCCTAGGCTTCTTGATATCTTTAACATATTTCTTCTTTCATGAATTATTATACCTGGGTTTTCTGATTAGTTAATGAAATGCTTTCCTTCTAGGAAACTAATAGGCATTGACAGAGGAAAGTGAAAGTCAAGCTCAAGCCAATAAAAGGCACCAGTAGAAAGAAAGAAAAGCACCGTATCTGCTCTGTTGGTGTACAGACCAAAAACAGCTCAAATCATGTACCTGCAGAATCCTGGGTTCAAACCCGTGATTTATCTCCTCTGACATGTTGTCTTCAGCTTTTTAGGAATCCATTTTTTTTATATCTCAAACAAACAGAAAAGTAGCTCAGTTAAATGCTGAGTGATGCATGGTTTTGTTTGCTTGTTTCACTTAGCTAGAGGGGGTCGACACAGGGGACTTTGAAGCCGTTAATGCTGCGGCCTTCCTGCTGTCCACTGAGTCCAGTAAGACCATCTTCATCGCTGTGAGAGATGACGACTTGCCTGAAGCCGATGAGACATTTACCTTCAACCTTACACTTCAGGTAAAGCCAATTGTGTCTGTGAGTTCATGTATGTGTGCCAACCTTATCTTTGCAGTTTTTAATGCGTTTTAAATGTCTGCGTCTGGGTTGATGATGACTCCCTCTCCTCATCCTCCCTCTCTCTCCTCTCTCTGGAGCTTCAAGCTTCCTTTCCACAGTCTCCCACTGTCCTCATTCTGCCCCCGACCGTCTTTAATTCTAACAACAACTACGATGTAATAGAGAGTGGGGGAAGCAGCCACAGTGAGCCTGGGAGGCGCTGAGCTGCAGGGTCTTTGATGTGTCCGCTCTCTTGGAATTTTTTGGGAGGCTGACCTGGGTGGGGCCTAATGCTATGTGTGCCTCTGAGGTCGCCCACTAAGAGACACCTTTGTGAAGAGAAACTAACTTTGACAGCCAAGGAAACCACACACAGTAGATTAAAGTGATTCTCTGATTCACTGCCCACATTGACTCTGATGGGCATGTCCATTCAGATGATTTCACTTCAGTATACGTTGTATGTTACCATTGCAACTGACACACTGTTGCTGGCAGTCTGTAACAATGAATGAATGGATTTACAGCCAAGTACATCAAAATCTTTTCATGCATTTTCAGACTGTTTTTGCTGACATCAGCAAACGCACTATAAATTTATTGTAGTCCAGTTACAACAAAACATAAATTAGATAGATGGCTTGAAATTAGGGCTGTCAAACAATTTATTTTTTTTAAATCGTGACTGATCGCAGAATTTCAATAGTTAATCGCGATCAATCACATTTTTTATCGCATGTTTAGAATTATATTATTTTGCAGTTCACAACAGTTTTTAAGTTCGTAAAGCAACACAGTGTTACTTTGACTGTGACCCACTGCTTGGAAAAAGGAAACTTAACGATGCACGTTAATACGTTGCACAAAACAGCAATTTTAGTAAAGTCTGGTCATACTTTACAGAGAAAACGCCCGCTGGTTTTCCCTCTGATGTTCGATGACTGCCTTGTCTGTCTGCAGCCTTTTATTTTAGCAGAGCTGTCACCAGCAACAACCAGCTTCTGCAGTTGCAGCTTTGGTCTGCAGGAAGCCTACATGTTGTTTTCAGAATCATGAATCACAGAGTTGAGGCAGTCGTTGGACATTTTCTCCGTAAAATATGACCCAGTTTTACTCAAGTTCTTGTTTTATGCAACATATGAACGTGCAGCGTTGTACGCTTTAAGAATGTAAAGCATTTTTTTCCAGTGTACCTCGTCTGGGAATCAAATGCTGATTGGAGTATGTCTCCTACATAAGTCGGGTGCAATAAAAAGGAAGAGATGGGAGGAAAAAAAAAAGAGAGAGAGACGGGCAGCATTCGCCCACTGCTAATTGGCCTAGCTCAAACACTGGTAGTCAATACAAAGTGCTAGCCTGCCTCCAATCAAATTAACTTTACAGCAGCTCTGAACTGTCCTGTGTGCTTGTTGTGACCTGTTTATTTACCGCATTATGTTATCTTTAGACTCAGAATAGCACTTTATGTAACTTCAGTTTTTTAACAGAAGTTTTATTTTTTAGACCCTCTTACAAGCACATCCACGGTGGTTTGCGCATCCAGTTGTCGTTTACTTTCAGTACATATTTGATTCTAAAATTACAAAACGTGCTTTTCTGAGTCTAAAAATTATATAACGTGGTAAATAAACAAGTCACAACAAGCACACAGACTCGTTGAGAGTTGCTGGAAAGTTTATCGGATGACTTTAGGTGGAAGCAGGTTAGCACTTCCAGTATTTGTTATCAGTATTTGAGCTAAGCTAATCAGCAGTGGACAAGCTCTGCCCGTCTCTTCCTTGTTACTGCGCACAGTCAAAAGAACGGTATCTATCTTCTTGTCTAGAACTCAAGAGAAAGGTAACTATCAGAAAGAAAAAATGAGTCACTTAGAAGCGAATTGTTTTCTTTCTTCTGCTGTTGGGAAGCAGGAAGACGCTGCAATAGCATGACTAAGGGTGTGTGGGAGGGACAAAGTAGCAGCACGAGATTAAAAAATAATAACGCACTATTCACAGCCTTTAATCAATCGCAATTAACACTGTAACGCTGACAGCCCTAGTTGCAATTATTGCTTTTTTTTTGCATTTTATTGTCCTTTTGCGGTTGCATGGAGGACATCTTGTGTAGGACAGCTTTAGACATTTTAAAGTTTAGAAATAATTTTTAACTGGTATACATTGTAAATCCTTGTCAAAGGAACTACCCTCACAGCTTAGAATGCCTTACACCTAAAGACTGTCTCCATGGTTTCATGTAGCCTTTAGCTGTCAAGTTTGATTGATGAGCTGGGGGGCCAGGATTTGCTGTCTGTCTGTCTTAACACTTACTGAAAGACCTGAGACAAAGGTCATTGTGAATCACTTTTTGTTTGCTCTGTACATATAAACACAGTAACAACTGAACAGCTGTCAGCAAGAATAACTTTTCTCACAATATTTTCATTTTGACGCTGCACTTTTGTGACATCTGCTTGAACTCCAGTAGCCCAAGCCCATATTTAGCCTGCTACTAGAGTGAAACACCAGATGAGGCCCACTTAGCCCTTCTGTTTACACTACAGCGGAGACAAAGCTTTGACCAAATGCTACCCTATCAGCTTACTGAAGGACTGTCTGGGGGATGGATGTCCACTACAAAGAGATGTCACAGATCAAGTACAAGTGAGAAATAAAGGGTTCATAAGAGACATTTATGATTTCTGACAGTTAGATCTGTAAAATGAAATCAGTCAAAATATATTGCAGTAATTTTGTTTGGAGTATTACAAAAAAGTTGCTGTTGTTCTCTAGAAATGGTGTGTAATTGTTGTGAGGCAGAGCAGGTGTAGCTGCATAGCTCACAGTGAGGGAGTTTATGTAGTGCTGCATGTGTATAACAAAGCTGACTTCTCTGTGTGCATGAATTGCTGTAAACTTTATTATGTTTATGGTCTTGGCCACACAAGATAGTGTGTGTATGTGTGTGAGCGGCTTCCTGGCCCGGCCAGTGGCTTGGCTTTGTGGAAGCGTGTGGATTCTGTGTCTGCGAGTTGACCGCTACAAGAGCTCAGCAGTGGAAAGAAAGCTCTGTTTCAGCTGGGAAAAGCCCTGCTTGAATAGAGGGATGAATGTAAGAGGCCTAAGCACTTTGTTGTTTTTCGTTTTCTCCTTCTTGCTCTCACCTTCACTTATACACACACGCACGCACGCACGCACACACGTGTACACAGTGGCTTTGACTTTCAACTGAACCATGATTGGCTGAGAAAAATGGAAAATTGTTTTTGGATGGAGAAAATAGTGTAATAGTGTCTCTGTTTATCATCATGTCAAGACTCTCATAGGCTTACAGTCATTTTCCAGAAGTCCTGCACATACACGAATTAGAATATGACCAGATGTTTGTATGGTGGAAGCTGGAAGTTGGAAGTTTTGGTGGGAGCCTGTGCACTTGAGCTCAAACAAGGTGGTTGTCAGCACATTTGGTCCATGCGATGCTTGTGAAAACATTGGTGAGCTCACTAATGGAAGCCTTGGAAGGTTACACCAAATAACAAGGCTGTGGTCTGACTCCCAAATAGAGTTCAGAAAAAGGAAAACCCTCTTTGCACAGATCATAGGTTCTGGTTTATTTGTCAAGTTAAAAACACACAGTGGAAGCCTCGTGAAATCACTGTGTGATATAAGGACACTAAGATTTTATTCTTTGCTTGGTCATCTGGTGCATTCTATTTGATCACGGAAGTCGGATTTTCCCAGCTCACTGGCAGATACGTCATCAGGAATGCCCCCTGAAGTTGGAAATCCAACTTGGAAACTTGGAGAAGAGAGGTGAAGAGAGGGGCTGAGCTGTCAACTGATCACCACCTGGTGGTGAGTTGGATCCGCTGGCGGAGGAGAAAGCTGGACAGGCTTGGCAGGCCCAAACGTGTAGTGAGGGTCTGTTGGGAACGTCTGGCGGAACCCTCTGTCAGAGGGGTTTTCAACTCGCACCTCTGGGAGAGCTTTGACCAGATCCCGAGGGAGGTTGGAGACACTGAGTCCGAATGGACCGGGTTCTCCACCTCCATTGTTGACGCGGCCATTCGGAGCTGTGGACATAAGGTCTCCGGTGCCTGCCACGGCGGCAATCCCCGAACCCAATGGTGGACACCGGAAGTAAGGGATGCCGTCAGGCTGAAGAAGGAGTCCTACCAAGCCTGGCTGGCTCGTGGGACTCTGTAGGCAGATGACGGGTACCGGCAGGCCAAGCGTGCTGCAGCCCGGGTGGTTGTGGAAGCAAAAACTCGGGTATGGGAAAAGTTCGGGGAGGCCATGGAGGAGGATTACCGGTCAGCCTTGAAGAGATTCTGGCAAACCATCCGGCGCCTCAGAAGGGGAAAGCAGTACCCTGCCAATACTGTTTGCAGTGGAGGTGGGGAGCTGTTGACTTCGACTGGGGATATTGTTGGATGGTGGAAGGAATACTTCGAGGATTTCCTCAATCTCACTGACATGCCTTCCGTAGAGGAGGCAGAGGCTGGGGACTCAGAGGTTGATTCATCCATTACTCAGGCTGAAGTCACCGAGGTAGTTGGAAGCTCCTCGGTGGCAAGGCAGGGGGTGGATGAGATCCGCCCTGAGTACCTCAAGTCCCTGGATGTTGTAGGGCTGTCTTGGTTGACACGCCTCTGCAACATCGCGTGGCAGTTGGGAACAGTGCCTCTGGACTGGCAGACCGGGGTGGTGGTCCCTCTATTCAAGAAGGGGGACCGGAGGGTGTGCTCCAACTATAGGGGGATCACACTCCTCAGCCTCCCTGGTAAAGTCTATTCCAGGGTACTGGAGAGGAGAATTCGGCCGATAGTCGAACCTCGGATGCAGGAGGAACAATGCGTTTTTCGCCCTGGTCATGGAACACTGGACCAGCTCTATACCCTCCGCAGGGTGCTCGAGGGTTCGTGGGAGTTTGCCCAACCAGTTCACATATGCTTTGTGGACCTGGAGAAGGCATTCGACCGTGTCCCTCATGGCATTCTGTGGGGAGTGCTTCAGGAGTATGGAGTCCGGGGCCCTCTACTAAGGGCTGTTCGGTCTCTGTATGACCGGAGCAGGAGCTTGGTTTGCATTGCCGGCAGTAAGTCAGACCTGTTCCCAGTGCATATTGGACTCCGGCAGGGCTGCCCTTTGTCACCGGTTCTATTCATTATTTTTATGGACAGAATTTCTAGGCACAGCCAAGGGCCAGAGGGAGTCCGGTTTGGGGACCACAGGATCTCATCTCTGCTTTTTGATGTTGTCCTGTTGGCTCCTTCGAACCAGGACCTTCAGTGTGTGCTGGGATGGTTTGCAGCCAAGTGTGAAGCGGCTGGGATAAGTTCAGCACCTCCAAGTCCGAGGCCATGGTGCTCGACCGGAAAAAGGTGGCTTGCCCCCTCCAGGTTGGAGGGGAGTTCCTGCCTCAAGTGGAGGAGTTCAAGTATCTTGGGGTCTGGTTCACAAGTGAGGGAAGGATGGAGCGTGGCATTGACAGGCCGATCGGTGCAGCGGCAGCAGTAATGCAGTCGTTGTACCGGTCTGTCGTGGTGAAGAAGGAGCTGAGTCGAAAGGTGAAGCTCTTGATTTACCAGTCAATCTACACCTATGGTCATGAACTTTGGGTCATGACTGAAAGAACAAGATCTCGGATACAAGCGGCCGAAATGAGTTTCCCCCGCAGGGTGGCGGGCCACTCCCTTAGAGATAGGGTGAAGAGCTCTGTCACTTGGGAGGAGCTCAGGGTAGAGCCGCTGCTCCTCCACGTCGAGAGGAGCCAGCTGAGGTGGCTCGGGCATCTCTCTCTCTATATATATATATATATATGTGAGTAGATAATGACTGAATTTTCATTTTTGGGTGAACTGTCCCTTTGATATGAGTAGTGTGTAGAGTTTGTGGTCTGCTCTTGAGGAGGGTCATAGTTTCAGTGCCATTGAACCCCACAGAACCTTGTTCATCATCTGGGCAATAATGGCAGATTTTTCACCTCCAGTCAACTGTGCACCAAAAGCTTGTTAATCTTTGTGTCAGTCAGCGTCATGGACACAGAAATGCCCAATTACCTTTGCATGATTGGCTGCTGGGTAGAATAGGAAATCCACTCTAATGATTTATGTCATCTGGTAGGCATTTAAATCGCTGACCTCTGCCGGCTACCTCAGTAAGGCAAGAAACAAATCAAATCTCCTTAAGTCGATTATGGTTAGGGTCTGTAGGCATAGAAGTGGAGAGCCTGAGAGGACACATAAAACAATTATAGGAGATAAGAACAAATTTTAAAACAGAAGTTGTAACATTTTGTGTTCTGTCTCCAAACTGAGCTGGCGGATTTATGGTTTTGTAGGATTTTGCTGCTTATAGGATCCAACTTGGCATTTCTAACGGATTTCTTCAATGAATATTTCAGCATATAAAGATTTGTTCTCATCTGCTCCTGAGTGTCAAGGCTTAAGTGTCTTTCTCAGACACTTATTTACTCTTCTTTGAGCTAAGCTTCAGAAAATACTTTGCATTGCCTGTTTGAAACTGTGGTTTATAACCGTCTGTTTTTATTCTTGCTCATGTAAAGGTAGATACAAAATGCACCCTAACCCACTTTATTTTAATGTATGCATTCATTTGCATCAAATTTTCTAAATCTTTATTGCACTTAATCTGTTGCAGATGAAATGATCTAAAGCAAATACCCACACAAACTCCTACATGAAATCACATTGTTGTTGTTTTGTAGCCAGAATGGAGCTGCACCATATACCCTTTGTGACTTCTTTATATTAACAGGTTAGATGAGGGACAAAGGCTGTGCATTATACTGGCATGGGGCCAAAGTTCCTGACATGGCAATTTGCTGTCTTTTCCTTTGGGTGAGTGGTGACAATGGACTGCCGTAGGCTCATTCAGGTCGCCGTGTACCTCAGTGTGAAAGTGGCTTGGCTTTTTGCCCCTAGGGTCAGTGCAGGGATCTCAAACACCACGACTGATGAGCACTAATCTGGCCTCCTCGGCAAATACTAGCCTTTCTCTGCAACCTTCAAGCCGTGAAACACAATTTACAGAGGCGGCGGGGGGTCAAAGGGACCATGATGTCAACAAGCAAATGGGGGAGGGATTTCACAGTGTAAACAGCAGACAAAGCTTTCAAATGCACTTTAGCAATCCTATGCAAAAAATGTTAATGTGAATAAGCTAACTTGTATTCCCCATAAAACAAATTAATGTTAGATAAACCCTCTGTATTTGGAAAACAATCTTAAATAACCATATAATGTATTGTTTGGCCCTTGTAATTAATTTGCATATAGTGATTGGTGATAGAGATTTTTTTTTTTACAGTGAATAGAGAGTGACTTAAAAAACATGTTTCATCTAATGCAGTCCAATGCAACGACTCTGTAATTAAAACCAATTAAAGCAATTAAATCTGATTCAATCACCTTTATCCAGTTGATTTTAAACTGTCATAAATCATCTCTGTGGTCATTTTTGAGGTAGAGGCTCAGCTGGCGATATATTGCATTACAGCATTTTGTAAGACATTTCTAATATTCTCCCTCTATTTATACTTATACTTTAGGGTGGGCAAAACTTTATTTGAAAAAAACAAACAAACACCTACAATAAAGTGCAATTACATACAGCCCCTTGATATGAGTTTCACAAATGTAGCATTATAACATATCTTTGGTAAAAACTGTATCATCATCTGCAGTGTGACTGATGTGTTATCTAGTAAGGCTGGGAGATATGGAACGAAAACTGTATTTCATAATATTTTTTTAACTGAATAGTGATGCACAATATATGTCTTAGTGGGTTTTTTTGTTGTTTTTGTAAAGAAATAACAAAAAGAAAGTTGGTTTTAAGCCAAAGTCACATGTGCTAAATGCCAAAAAAAGATATAGACAGCTGCACTCAATCAACATGTACATGAAAAATGACACAAAAATAAGCTACCATTATAAAAATAAACTACCATTATAGATTAAACTAAAAAAAAAAGGTTCCTGCATAACCCGCATATATATATATATATATATATATATATATATATATATATATATATATATATATATATATATTAT
>JAQLOL010000022.1:11191747-11221200 GCA_029783665.1 Naso thynnoides
CATTATTTTTATGGACAGAATTTCTAGGCGCAGCCAAGGGCCGGAGGGAGTCCAGTTTGGGGACCACAGGATCTCATCTCTGCTTTTTGCGGATGATGTTGTCCTGTTGGCTCCTTCGAACCAGGACTTTCAGTGTGTGCTGGGACGGTTTGCAGCCGAGTGTGCAGTGGCTGAGATGAGAATCAGCACCTCCAAGTCCAAGGCCATGGTGCTCGATCGGAAAAAGGTTGCTTGCCCCCTCCAGGTTGGAGGAGAGTTCCTGCTTCAAGTGGAGGAGTTAAAGTATCTTGGGGTCTTGTTCACGAGTGAGGGAAGGATGGAGCGTGATATTGACAGGCGGATCGGTGCAGCGGCAGCAGTAATGAAGTTGTTGTACCGGTCTGTCGTGGTGAAGAAGGAGCTGAGTCGAAAGGCGAAGCTCTCGATTTACCAGTCAATCTACGATCTTACCCTCACCTATGGTAATGAACTTTTGGTCATGACCAAAAGAACAAGATCTTGGATACAAGTGGACAAAATGAGTTTCCTCCGCAGGGTGGCGGGGCGCTCCCTTAGAGATAGGGTGAGGAGCTCTGTCACTCGGGAGGAGCTCAGAGTAGAGCCGCTGCTCCTCCAAGTCCAGAGGAGCCAGCTGAGGTGGCTCGGGCATCTATATCAGATGCCTCCTGGACGCCTTCCTGGGAAGGTGTTCCAGGCATGCCCCACTGGGAGGAGGCCCCAAGGAAGACCCAGGACACGCTGGAGGGACTATGTCGCTGGGTTGGCCTGGGAATGCCTTGGGATCCCCCTGGAAGAGCTGGAGGAAGTGTCTGGGGAGAGGGAAGTCTGGGCATCCCTGCTTAGACTGCTGCCCCCGCAGCGGATAAGCGGATGAAGATGGATGGATGGATGGATGGATGGATGGACGGATGGATGGATGGATGGAAACTTGGAGGAACTTCAGTAAGCCCGAGATCGAAATCCAACATGGCGGCTTCATGCATTAACATTGAGAAAGCTGCACATTACGCTGTTTATTAGCCAATAAGTTTCGTTTTGTGTTGTTCAATCAGTCAAACTGATTGTTCAATTTCTATCTGTGGACATGTTGTTTTGTTGCTTTTGCATGCAAAAACTATCACGGTATTGGTTGGTAGCTAACAGTGTTAACAACAACAATAGCTAGCAATAGCTCCTTGTAACCGGAACAGGGTCTACTCGGATTTGACGTCACTCCTAGGTCCGAATTCCAATTTCCAAGGTAAATGGAATGCAGCATTAGTGCCAAATCACAGCTGGAGGCATGTGGAGGAATCCCACTGTGAGCTAACATCACAAATCAACTGGGCTGAGACCAGCACTTCCTGTCTTTGTATCTTCTCACCAGGACCTCTCAGTGGGAGCACAGAAATGAAGCAAAGACAAGTGATAAGGCAGGAGCTCTGCTTTTTCACATAAGCACGTGCTTAAGTGTCGGGGGAGCTTTAGATGTGTTAAGGTTAGGGGTGCAGGATATTGGATCATTTGCCAATATCCAATATGCTCATATTTAACAACTCATTTGGCCAATAATCAATACCAATACTGATATTTATGTATTTTTTTTCTCCACACCTAATTGCAGAGATCATCACGTCTCTTCTGTAGTCGAATTTACATGCACTACTATTATTCATACTTTTACTGTGTTGGCCCGCTGGCAAATGCAGGCGTAAAATGCAGAGCTTAAAATTATGTAATGTTCATTCCTTGTGCCAAGAATAAAAATACTTGAACTTAAGTTATATAAAACATGTCACATTTATTGACGACGATTGCTTTTAAACAAAGATACGTCCTACTTAAAACTGGATGATGCTGTCCCTAAATCACAATCATAACAATGCCCACAACCAGGGCAACTTTGACCTGTTTCACAAGTGACCAAGTACGCAAACCTAACTTCTGTCCACGGGGAATATGTAAAACATGGTGTCGACTCGGGCGCTTAGTCAAGGAAACAGGAGCCTGTTATTTTATTAGTTACTAGGTTGGTGGTTATCGGCAATATAGTAACCGACCCAATATCAGCCAATAAAGATAATGACCCGATAATAACGTGCATCCCTGGTTAAGGTGTATGTGTACTGTATATTTAGCCTGGCACTATGTAACTGTTTCAATCTCCTTCTGCTTTCCAGAGCTCCTCTAATGGTGTGTCACTGGGAACTCCAAACAAGGCAACCATCACCATCCTGTCCAATGACAATGCCTTTGGAATAATTGCCTTCAACTCAGTAAGAAATCATTGTAATCCACATGCCACTTGCCTCCATTGTTCCTTCTCTGTACTCTCATCCATCACTTATATCTTCTCATTGTAGTTAATTCAGTCTAAATCATTCGACCTTCTGTAAATGTTTTGACTGTTGCCACATTTGCTTACAGTTCAGTGCAGTCCTGACATTTGCTTTCTTAGACATGAACACACTTTCAGGAGTGAAACAGCAGCTTTAAGCAGTCTTTTACAGGACATGCATTTTCTTCTCTTTCTTTAATATTTCGAGTATAGGAGGCCTGTGGGAGAATCAAAGTCAGTAATTTTTCTAACCTTTTAAGAAACTATTAACTTCTTTTAAAGGGTAAAAGAGCTGCTGGACTGATCGTCCACTACCTCCCACACATGTTCCTTCTAAATCAACATTTTAACTCAGCTCCATTCAGTTTCCCAGTTTGTGCAATGCTGCATCAGATTTGTGCCTGTGGTCACTGATGTAATAAAACTTAGCAGGTCACACCACCATGCACTTGCGTCTTAAGCATGCACTTGCATTCGTGACCAGTTTTAGAAAAAAGGGATTTCACTGGTGTTTCTAATTAAGAGTAGAAAGTAAAGGATCAGGGGTGGGGTAATTTTGACTTATCATGCAACCAGCCGTTCAATATAACCATACCATCATATAGTGGTTGTGGGAAAAGTGACCATCTAGCGGTCCTGGGTTTCCGGGGGTAATTAAAACCTCAACACTCCCTGGATTCACAAATCAGTGGGAGTTTACAGCGTTGCCATGGTAGCTGTGGTATATTGGGAAATGTTTGCCCTACCACCCCCAGATGGTCTCAAATGCTGGATAAAGATTTGACTTGCTCAGAATCAATAAAGGCCTCCTGGCCGTGGGAGATGTGTGTATGTTAGCATACCGAATTAATTCCTGTACAGCATTTTTCTGCTTTATTATGTTCTTCATTTGTATTCTCTGCACTCTTTAGTTATGGCATGTCGAACTTGAATGATGTAGAAAAAATTTGAAAAGGGATTAGATTTCCCAATCTGCAGACCACAGTAAAGACTTCAAGAGCAGTGAGACTGAATGTATTATTACTCCATGTTACCATGGAATATTGGTTTTTAATGAAGCATCAGATTCATCCACTGAAACAGAATGCAATGTCCTTTTTGTTGCTTCTATCAGAAGAACTGTTACCAAAGCAGCTAAAAAAAAGTTTCTATTGCAATCTATAAATTTTGACACATTTCTTTGTCTTATGATGTCATATGTTATATCACTAGAATAAGAAACTGTGTGGATTGAATTGAACTGATTGGGGTTCTGTCTCTGTATCTTCTGTTTTTACTCTCTCAACCTTTTTATCTTAGACTGAAGAGATCGTAGTCGATGAGCCAAGAGGAAGGAACCATTATGTGCCTTTTACCCTAATTAGAGAAAAAGGAACATATGGGAGTGTGACTGTCAACTATGAGGTGAGAGGACGATGCAGTGTTCAAAAGGCAACAAACCTGAAAAAATCTGTTTTGCAGTGTTTAGAAAAGAGAGTCATTTTCTGACAAAGAGATGCTTCTGTAAATTTATGTTACTGGCAGAACATTGACTTGTGAAATAAATAGGCTTTTCTGTTTTGTTTACATGTGTCGTGTCAATAATAAATGTTGAGGCTGAAATGTAAACATCACTGTGACTCCTGTTCAGATCTCTGAAGGTCCGAACCCCGCCATTGAGGACCTCAGTCCAGTCATAGGGAACATCACCTTTCCTGTAGGACAGGCTGTGGTGCACTTCAGTGCCCTTATCAAGGATGATCAGGTATTGAACTAACTCCTCTTTTAAGTAAATCAATCATACTTATCGATATACATGACATACCATCACTCCTACAGATGAGCTTGTGTTGACATTTTTCTCCATCTTTCCCTCCATCTACTTTTTCAGACATTGTTAGTTTCCTGTAATTGGTAGTTATAGCCTCACTTTTGATGTATTACTTACTATCGGTTCTATCTGTAAATATTATCCTTCAGTACTCTCTTTTGTACTTCTAGTTAGATACTGCCCACATTTCACTAATTTTTACCTGTACTTTGCACAATGACAAAAAAAGTTGAATCTAATCTAATAGAATTCTTTGTTTACAAAAGTTAAAGGAATTTTATTTTAGAAAAATGCGCTTGAAAGAAGCAAACAGGTTTTCTCTCACGCTCAGTGTTTTGAAACAGCTACATAAACCATATGACCGCATATGAATGTTTTTCCTTCTCTCTGGTTGTCAGATCCCAGAGGATGATGAGGTGTTTTCAGTCAGGCTGACGGGTGTGGCAGGTGGAGCCCTCCTCAGGCCCAACGGCAGCAGTGTCCAGCTGAGAATCCGACGCAATGACAGCCCACTGCGGTTCTCCCACTCCATCATGGCAGTACCAGAGTCTGCAGGAGTCATTACCCTCAATGTGACCCGTGGTCGCTTGACTGAGGATGGGCCACTCGTCGGCTCCGTTGACACCGAGGTTCCTTTCTATCAGTCCTGTTATTTGTTTACCTAGACTTCTGACCGTTGAAGAATGGGGCACAGACACTTTAATTATACAGTGTATGTACAGAAGATACTGTATATAGTACAATTTAGTTTAAACCATCTGTACTATACTGTCTTTAGGTCTCTGTAGATTACATGGTTGTGAGCGGTGAAGGACTGGGCAGCGCCACACCAGCTGTGGATTTCCTCGACCTACAGCCGGTCAGAACAGTTACATTCCCTCCGTTTGTCTACAAGAGCAGCCTGCTGTTTAAGATCAGCGATGACGACGTGCCAGAAATTGCTGAATCCTTCCATCTGGTTTTGCTGGAGGAGAGCATCCAAGGAGATGCTGTGCTGGTTTCACCCAGTGCTGTGCTGGTGACCATCGAGCCCAATGATAAGCCCCATGGCGTTCTGTCCATCAGCAGCAGCGCGGTCATTCAGCCAATCACCATCAATGAAGACCTGACACAGAGGTTGGCCATTTTAATAAAATAATTTCCAACTTGTATGTGCTGTTTAAACTGAGCACTTATAAGAGCCTCGCCTTTGTTACAAATATAATAAAATACAAGATTAATGTGTCTTTATCTGTCTTTTGTTTGTTCCTCCATTGTTTCCTTTAGATTTGATGGCATCGTTATTGTCAGAAATGGAGGCAGCTATGGTGCCGTGTCCGCCAACTGGTCCATCAGTCGAAACTCCAGTGACGACTCCCCTGTGTCGGATGATTTGATGCCAGTGGAGGGGACAGTGAGATTCGCTGCCGGTCAGGTGACGGCTGTCATCCCGATAAACATTGTGACTGACGATCTACCTGAAGAGGCGGAGGCGTTTCTTCTCAAGCTGCTGCCCAATACTGTCACTGGAAATGCAGAGGTCGACGAACCCATGGAGGTTAGTATAGAGCAGGCGAGCTTCTATTTACTTGTTTATAGCTGTTCTGTGTTGCTATAGCAAATTAATAACAAAGAGAGCAGAGAGAGAGGAGGCTGCACTTGTTAGGGAGCAAACACACTCTTTTTCCTCCAGATGTTGTGCATGTGTGCCTGTTTGTGTGAAACCTCCTGTAAGGTACAGTGGCAATTTTTGCACATTCTGCAAAAGTCACCCCCTTCATGTGACACTTTGCTCTGTGGGTGTTCCCTTAATGTGGCTGAATCCAAACAAAGCGAAAACAGCAGGCACTCTGTGTGTGTGGTGTCTGTGTGTTGTGTTTTTTTAGAAAGCGTGGTTAAAGTGGTGACTAGTTTTTTTACAGCTTCTCATCTTTGTCCAGGCCTCATGGCCATGTGTGAAAGCAGTTGGCAGATCTAAGTCTTGTTTATGTTAAATGCATGAGATAAGAAGCGTACAAACTCTGCTTCGGTCACACACAAACATACACCAGAGCCCCACCTCAGGCTGTGAGGTTATAGGATCTGTTTGCCATCTGTGCGTAAGGAATTGAAAATCATTGAAGAATTAGGCTGTAGGACAAGATAATTATTGTTTATTGTCATTAATGTGGCCAGTGATATATTGTAGACATTACACTGAGCTGTAAATGCTATAGTGAGCATGCCAGGCAATGTGTTGGACAAGTGTGGGTTTCAGGGAAGTGAATGAGCCTCTGCTGAAACGCTCATGAAAGCTCCTCTTACAGTCTTAGCAGAGTTAATTAAAGAGGATGCCGCTCTAAAGTTAGCTCAGGGTTCTGTTTTACTGCTTTCCGTCACACTTGTTTTTTTCCGTCCCTCTGTTCTTCACCTCTCTTTTCTTCTGCTAATCACCCAAGAAACAGTCTGAGCAACGCAAAACAAATTACACAACAAATCGTCAAAAGTGAATAATGGGCTTAATTTCAGTTATACACTCACATCCCAAAGGTCAATCATCATCCTCCTCACTGCACTTCTGGACCATGTGTTGTCTGCCTGCACATGACTGATTTTTTGCATCTTAGTTGATGCAGCTAAGGCCTCATACTTGTCAGTCTTATGATATCCCATTCTCACCCAAGTCGAAATGGCTTAAACTACCTGTAATTTTTATATGCACGTAGTGTTCACTATTTTAGGCAATAAGTAACTACTTTATAGTGAATAAACATAAGCAAAACCCCTCTAAGTCTGCGGCTAAGTCATGTGTTTCCTTCAAGACGAGATGGGCAACGATTTTTGATCGTTCCCTCATCAATCAAAATGTAACATAAACCTGCCTCTACTTTCTTCCGCTGATTTGTGGATTGTATCTCACTTTTCCCTCAGATCGTTTTTTACATCCAGGACAGTGACGACGTTTATGGGCTTTTTCGGTTCGACCCAGACAAGGAGCAAAGCATCCAGAGCCGACCTGAGGGCCGTTTCCTGTCGCTACATTTCCTGCGAGATGGTGGTACGCTGGGTAATGTGTCTATGACCCTCACCGCGCTCTACATTCCCGCAGGCCCAAAAGAACCCGCACTGGCCCGAGACCAGGTTCTGAATGTTAGCAGGTCTGTTAACGTGCTGTTTTCCCAGGAGCGGATGGTACATGTCATATTGCCAATCAGGAATGATGCCTTTCTGCAGAATGGAGCTCATTTCTTAATACAGGTAACAAATCCACAAATATTTGGATAGAATACTCCATTTTTATACATGTTTAATGATTTTCCAAGTGATCAATTCAAGCAACGTTTTGTTTCATGTCGAAAAATGTGCGCTCTCTGTTTTTTTCTGTTTGCACTTCTGGCCAAATCAGTGCCATCCAAAGTTGAAGTGTCTCATTTGCATGTGTGAACGGTTTGACACTGGCACTCAAATCTGGCGTGTTGCTACGGGATTTGTGCAACTGTCCAAACTAACAACACCACCAAGCTCTTAAAGCATGCAAAAAAGCACGAGAAAAGCCCTCTTCACATTCTGTAGAACCATAAATGCGTCAAACCATTTCACAGCTACATGCACAAACCTAGAAGTAGTGAATGGAGCACTGACAGGTTATTCAACACATTTTTAAAAGTGACAGCAAAGGGAGGACCAGATGCAAATGGTGAAGGATATATATTATATTTTTAATGAATACATAAATAAAGTAACATGCCTGTTTTCTTTATAAAAATCTATCCAATTAATGCCCTGATTGAACCCCCAGATAATTGAATTTTTTGTTCTGTTTCCACTAGTTAAATACACTGGAGCTGGTCAACATCAACCCCCCAATTCCTTCAAACAGCCCAAGGTTTGGGGGACCTGTGAACTTGACCTTGACTGTCACCCCTGACATTGCTAACGGAGAAATCGGCTTTACAAGTAACACCACAGTGGTGGTTTATGAACCAGAGGACAGCAATACAAGCACAGTAAGATATAATTTCTGTTTCCAGTATTACATGCAAATGCTTTCAGTTTTATGATGCTTCGCTATTGACCATAAGAGTAAAGTATCATGTATGATAAAATAAGTCAACAACACTTATCTATACTTTGATTAGTTTGAACATTATGCTTTTATTTTGGAAAGTAAGTGTAAGTAAGTGTGATTTGAGCTGTCAGAGATCTAACTTTGCATATAAATGCCATGTCTGCTATAAAGTGGAAACTAACCACCACTGTAAAAGAAAAATAGAGGTTTCCTATTTTGCCACCATAAGTTAAACTTTACAGGCACCATGCTGCTGCTCAGAAAACTCCCCTTGACTTTGCAGACTGTACATTCAGACAGTGAGTTTTTTGTATGTGTGGTTCAATCTAATGATGTTTGGTGCTGCAGGTAAGCCTCCCCCTGCGGCGTGATGGGACAGATGGTCAGGCTGAGGTGTTCTGGAGTCTTCAGCCAGTTGGAGAAAATCGTGTGGATATAACTGCTGACGACCTGGAGCCTCTTAACGGCTCTGTGGTCTTTCTCTCTGGGCAAAGCGATGCTTCCATTAACTTCACTGTCATGGCTGACAACATCCCAGAAGTCAATGAGACCTTACTGCTCACGCTGGATAGGTAGGGATACTAAACTCCAGGAAGTTTCAGTTTAATTATTATCAAGGCAGACTTGACTTTCTGATCCGTTCATAAACATAACTAATGCGGTCAGCTTTCGGGGTTTAGAAATGTAAAGCTGGTAATCTTTGACATTGTAAATCCAACTTATGAAATGAGTGAACATTGAAAAGACTGAGTGCACCCATCTCTCCCGGAGATGTGTGTGTTTGTGTGTGTATTTGTGTTGGTGGCTCGGGGGTTGATTCATCTTGTCGCTATGTTCTGATGAGAATGGCAGCTCTCTCTCCCTCCCACTCCTCCCCTGCAGGGTGGAGACTGCACGCTTTATAGTGTACTTTGGGTAAGTGGAGAGTGGAATGAACCTGGGCCTATTGTGTGTTGTGAATCAGGACTTTGTCTTTCAGAGAAGGGCCTACTTCAGGATCTCTGGGGTCTTTGGTTGACATAGGGATGAGGGGGGACCCAGGCTGGGGTGGGGGATTCAGCGATGGTGTGAAAAAAGGGAACCCAAAGGAGAGTGGATGTTTGGAGTAAATAGGGAATCTTCTCTGTGTGTTTTCGCTCTAAATTAACCAGCCTTGATTGTTCAGTGTTTGTATGCTTGCTGCGCCTTGGCCGTGACTGTTTGTTTGGAGTGCTTCATTCTGTCATGTCTTTGTCTTTAATTTACCCGCTATGTGATGCTTACTTGGCTCCAGTTTTCTCAACATACACACACATACATACACCCCTGTGGAGCAATAAAGAGGCAGGCTTGGCGTTGATTGACACTGTTATTAAAAGTGGTCTAAGCAGCGGGACATCAGCATATGGAGCCAGTAATGAATTAACATCAAGCAGTACAAGGAATGCATTGCATAGTTTTGATTAAAGTTGAGCTGCTACTCAGGAGCTCAAAACACACAACAAAAGAGAAAATTCCCAGTAGTGTCGATGTCAGAGCTTTTATCAGCTCACAGTGTAGGCGTAATTTCAGTTACTTGTACACTTACACCAAAAGCAGTTCTTCAGCATCTCATTACGGAGGGCGTAATGGCTGCTTTTAGTAGGGGTCATTTGTCACTTTGACCTTATATGTTTTATGTGTGCATGTGTGTCAGGAGCAATGTTGAGAATCAGATCCTGAAAGCTGGCTTCACCAGCAGAGAGATTGTCATCATGGAGAACGACGACCCCGGGGGAGTCTTTGAGTTTTCCCCATCCTCCAGAGGCCCATGGCTTATCAATGTAAGTTTTGTTTGAAACTGCAGCAAAACTAGAAAAATTATGAGGTATTGTGATATTAATATTAGGGCCATACTGACATGTCGGTTGGCCGATATTAGCGGTCAATTTAGCGCAGTCGCAGATGCATTGGTATTGGCATATGGTTCACATGCACCAATACTAAAACTGTTTTAAGGCTGGAAAAATGCTTGGACTAGTGATTTAAAATGGTGTAATTACATAGTTTGTGGCTCGTTATTTAATGACTAAAAAGTGAAGTGTTTACTCTTCAGTGCACTTAAGTTTTGAATCAAAGTTTGTTAAGATACAGTAAGATATCCTGCCTCCATTACGTCTTTGTCACAAGTAGTTGATAACCACATTCAGCGGATAATAGATATGTACAGCATCAGCCGAAATATGTGGGATATCAGAATTTTCTTACTCCCAGTTACCAGTCCCAAAAACCCATATGGGTCCCACCTTAATTAATAACAACCAATTTGTTGTCTCTGTTCTCATGATGCCTGTAAATGTTAAACTTGCCTAGGAGGGGGAAGCTGTGGAGCTGCACGTGGTCAGAGCCCAGGGACAGCTGCTGAAACAGCTGGTGCGATATGCTGTCATGCCTTCAGGCAACACTGAATTCTATGGTGCCACGGGCATCCTGGAGTTTAAACCAGGGGAGAGAGAGGTGGTGGTGGCACTGGTGGCAAAGCCTGATGGGGTGCCTGAGGTGAGAACACGCTCAATTTAATGTTGACTTTTAAAGGTCATGAAACGACCATTTAATTTAGTATAAAATAAAGTCCTTCCAGGCAGATAGGCAGAAGTTTTGTTTAAGCAAGTAAAACAGTCATCCGATAAGTTTGCATAATAAAAAAAAATCTGCTTTCTATGCATATGTGTGTTCACACAGCTGGATGAGACTTTCTCTGTGGTACTAAGTAGCCACAGCACTCCACCCAGTCGCCTGGGCAACCACAGGGAGGTCAACGTCACTGTGAGGAAGAACGACGACCCCTTTGGTGTCATTGAGTTCATCCAATCAGGACTGACGGTGGCCATCAATGAGAGCAAAGAGGACGAGATGCACCAGGGTATTTTGAAGTAGCAGCTCTTTAGAACATGGTGATGCTTTTACATGTCAAGTAGTTTCTTAATGACACTTCAAACAGAGTGAATGGACTATGATAAATGTTTGAGTTCACAATGACTTGAATGAACAGAGTGTCCCTTATTGCTTTTGTTTAATGCTTAAGAATGTGCTGATGTAGATGATTAACCAATCTACTTTGGTTTATTTACTTTTATTGAGTCCCACACAGGAATGATTTGAGCTGTGGTCCTGAGAAGCTTGTTGTAGAAGTTAACTTTCATGACTTTGCACCAGTAAGCGTTTCTGACACATATGTTATGATTTTGGATTAAAAATAATAAGTCAACATTGTCTTGCAGTTTCAAATGGGACTCGACCGGTGGTCTCCTGGGTAAAACTTCTGTGTTTGACCCGTACATTCCTTCAACCTCCTCCATTTACACCCGTTGTTGTACTTAAACCATGTCACTGACTTTCCAAAGGCTTTCCAGAGGCCCAAAGGCAAACTTCAAAAGTCCTCTAGAGAACAGGAGGAAGCCAAAAGCTTCTTGCACCCTATACTAAATTTATCACCAGCTGCTCTTTGCATACAGGAATGCACTGCAGCCAAAATGTTTAGCTATGCAATGTCAAAGACTAAAATGCCCCCAAAAAAGTGCATAGCCACAAGTAATTGACCTAAGGTCATCTCTGTTTTCTCTGGCTCTCCTTCAGCGGTGTATCCTGTAGTGAGAAACAGGGGTCACTTCGGAGAGGTGACTGTTTTCTGGGTCTTGGAGCCGGCCCTGTCCAGAGATGTCAGCCCCCTTCAGGGAAATATCACCTTCAAGGAGGGAGAGTACCTCAAAAACCTCACTCTCTTCTCCGTACCCGACGAGGTAAAATGACAAACAAAACTCAAAAATGCGAACAGTCAAAATCAAAGCTATGTTTCACTGATAAAATTTTAACTTATTTTTTGTGAAGATCCCAGAAGACATGGAGAATTTCACCATCACCATGTTGAATGCTACAGGCGGTGCAAGACTGGGAAACATATTCACTGCAGATTTACAGATCAATAAGAATGATGACCCGATTTACTTTGCTGGTAAGCACGCTTCTCTAGGTATTGACAGATCATCTGACAGACAGAACATGTTAAAAATATTACAGCTAAAGTCAGTGACCCCTCCCCCCTGTGTCATCACCTTCCTGTCTCTTCTCAGAACCTGTGGTCATGCGGCTTCAGGAAGGTGCCGTGGCCAACTTCACTGTCCTGCGGGCAGGGAGGGCAGACTATGTTGCCATGGTGATGTACCAAGTGGAGTACGGTGAGACATCTCTGGGTGACTTCACTCTGCTGAGTAATGACACGTTGCTGGTGTTTGACGTGGGTGAATGGATAAAAAACATCTCTGTGGCTGTGGAAGATGACAACATACCGGAGACTGATGAACCATTTTACATTGTTCTCTATAATGCTACTGGTGAGTATAGACTTTCTTTTTAGCAAGCAGCTAGCCCATTTTTTATCAGATATATTCTGTAAATCAGCACTTCGATCAGGTAATAGTGGATGTCTCATCTCAACTTGGTTGCTTTTCTCATTTTTCAGTGTGATTTGTTGTAGAACAACCAGGCAATCACACCTCATCCTAAAATAACATCCTCCTCCCTCTGGTTATCCTCTCTTGTCTGCATTCCTGTTGTTTATGTAGAGAGAGGAGTAGCTGGGTTATTTAGCATTGTCTGTGGTAGCACTGGAAGCTCTCCTAATCCCAGTATTGTGTGTCAGGGATGGGAATGAAAGCCCAGTGGGCCCCAACAGGGCCTTAATTACTAGACTCCAGACTTTCTAAGACACAAAGACGGGCCACTCCACTGGCCTCTCTCTGTTTACTGATTGACATGAAGGAGAGTCGAGTAAGGGTTAGACTCTGGTTTACGCCAGGGGATTGTCCTTTATAGCTGTTGTGTTAAAAGTCAATAACCCTCATGTTAGGAGTCAATCAAACTCATACACTAATGCTAGTAATGAGTAGATTTGCATGCTTATTGCTTCATGCTGAGTATGAGCTTGTGAGAGGTTATAACAGTTTTGAGACACTACTATTTCTATCTATCTATCAATCTATCTATCTATCTATATGCATGTGTACACAGGTGATGCTGTTGTGTATGGAGCAGACACAGCTACCGTTGTGATTGAGGCCAATGATGATGCTAATGGGATTTTCTTCCTGGAGGCAGCAGAGAAACCCGTTGAAGAGGGCAAGACCAATCGTTTTTAGTAAGGAAAACTTCTTAAGTTCATGTTTCTTTTGTGCACCTTGATTTGAAATTTGGTGCTTCTCTCGATCATTAGCAATTTATTTGAAGATAGAAGTTGACAGATATTTCTAAGTGCAAAGATTTTACCTGTAATCTATTACTCTGATGATTACTCCTCCGTCCCAGTGTCCTGCGTTCAAGGGGTCATTTTGGTAACGTCACAGTCTTTTGGCAAGTGTTTGCCAACGACTCGGTGACTCCTCTGGAGGAAAACCAGGAGTTCACCAACACATCTGGCTCCATAACCTTCCCAACAGGGGAAGAGAGAAAGCCTATTGTCCTGGAGGCCGTCTCAGATAAGCTTCCAGAGTTCAATGAGTTCTTTGTCCTCAGGCTGGTTAATATCTCAGGTGAGTTCAAGATAAAGTGACATGTTTGTCAGATTTTCAAAACATTTGCAAAACATTTTTTGAATTTGCTGGAGAAAAGTGGCAGCTACAATAGCAAACTATTATAACTGACTCGAAACTTTGCATGAAATTGTTTTGACTCATCAGCTTTAAAAACGCTATACTAGCTGTTCCAGAAATGACTTAGAAGGATAAATGTTATTTATAATTTTGCCTTGAAAACCCCTCATCTTTTGTCCATAATTTATTTAAGGTGGTTACCCGGGGGACGGCGGACGACTAGCTGAGACTTCTCTGAACGCTTCGGTTCTCATCCCTTTTAATGATGACCCATTTGGTGTCTTTAACATTGCTGACAGCAACTTGGACCAAGAAGTAGCTGAAGATGTACTGTCAGAGGATGATATGGCTGATGTCACGTCCTTTACCATCATCCGACAGCAGGGTACGTTTGGTGATGTGCGGATTGCCTGGGAGATTGTCTCTGGCCGCTTCCCGGAGGGCCTTCCTCTGATGGATGACCTGCTCCTTCTAGCCTCCTTCCCAGACGAGGTTGAGCTCAGGCCTCGTGCCAGGCGACACCACTCAGCCACAGACACATGGTTTTTCTCTGGGCTTTCAGGAGCTTACGGAACCATCTCGCCTGAAGATGGGCCCGCTGCTGTTGGCAATTTCACCTTCTCTGCTTGGCTAGTGCCCAGACCAGACACTGACGGTTTTATAGTCTCCAAAGGAAACAGGAATGGGACCTTGTATTATGGAGTGAAGGTCCACACCAATGAGTCTCATGTCACGGTGATGCTGTACTACACAGTGATTGGATCTGACAGTCTCCAGGTGGCCCGAGCCACTGCTGAGAAGTTTTTAGAGGACAACGCCTGGTTACATGTCATCATCACTGTTGATGATGGGATTATTGAGTTCTTCCTGGATGGGAATCCTATTCCAGGTGGACTAAAGAGCATCAAGGGAGCAGGCATCACTGATGGTGAGCTTTAGATTTTTATTTATCAGATATTTTATTAAAGACTTTATATGCAGATTATTTTTTATTATTTCATCATAGTTACATTCCATAGCAAAAACAAGCACAGTCACACCTCCACATGACTTTGCAGGAAGTTGTGGTAATGTTAGTGTGAACTAAGTGTAAGTGCACGCTTCTTTCTCTCCACTGCTTGTGTGAGCTCAATGTGTTAGTGTGTCTGTGTGCGTCTTTGGTCAAACAGACCTGCAGCTCATGACACAGAAAGAGCAGAGGAGAGAGACGAGACGGTTATAGGCTGGTGGCCACGCCACTGCCCAAAGATCGACGCTCAGAAAATGTCCAGAACAAATTATGAAAATACAGGCAGAGGGCAGAGTTTGCAGATAAATGCACCAGCTATACTACTAGTGGGTTATAAGTGATGATTAAGAGCGATTACTTTTGCACGAGTCCATACATTGTTTCAGAAAATTCTGCGTAATTATAGAGTCCTAAACATAACTTAGTGACGACAGTCAGGTTGTTGAGCATGCAGCGTCCATCATATCCCTGTTTATTATTTTCAGCTTGTGTCTGCGGCTTGTATGTGTCTATATGGTTTGTCTATCTTTAGCATATGTTGTCATGACTTTCAAGCATGCTCCCTATGACATGTCCGTTTGCCAGCACACTTTTAGTTTGAGCTTGAAAATTTGGCCTCTTTATTGTGTTTGTAATTTACGCTTAGTATTGATAACTTGTTTGAATGTGATGAGATTACTCTTTTAATTGTATACCAGGTATTTTGTCAAAAAAGAAACATTCTTTACATTAATTTTGCAATGAGAAACATTAGCCAAAGGCTAAAATGTACTCAGGCCAAATTATCACTTGCAAATATGTTTTCTTGTCATGTAAGCCAAGATTTGTTTACTTCAGTCTCAGTGCCATGGCCAGTGTCAGATCAGAGAGACACAAATACCAAGCCCATGTCTTTGTAATGATGATGTCATTGATGGTTCATGTGTGAGTTTGTGGATCTGTTTACGTGAGATTGTGTGTTTGTGTGACTGTCAGGAGGAAGGGTTTCAAGCTTTTTTCTTCATGTTCACATATGGAATAACAACAATGTGCATGTATGCACACACTCACACACACACTGCTGTATGTTCACAGACACACACCCACCTCTCAGTTAGTGGTTTAGGACTACTGGGACTCTGCCATGCTTGAGTGACCACTCAACTGCTGCACTGCTGGATATTGTTACTGCTAAAGGGAATCAGCCGGCATCTTCTTTTTGTCCTTTTCTCTCTAATTAATGGAGACATCAGTCGCAGCTTGTGTTGGACACAAAGCTCCCAGAGGGGAAATATACTGATGGCTCCTTGGTTAACTTCACTCATAGAAGATTTATATATAATCATCAGTCATGTCATGTGTTATTGTCACGCATGGCAACTCAGTTCACAGAGGATTTGCTTTGAATCCGGCCTTTGTTTCGCTCACTGTGGCAGCTTTCTTGCATTTGTCAGATATTATACAGTAGAGGAAGCAATAGGCACGAGTGGTGTGAGTATATAAGTGAATAATGAGAAAGAGCTGCACCTACATCTTTAGTGACATTTATTACAAAAAAAAGACATTTGTGGTCCCATATCACTCCAGCATAGCAACCGATGTGTTTCCACCTTTAAATGCAGTGTTATCATATGACCTTTGACATCAAGCAAAAGTCTCAATCATCATCTTAAGATGTATCCTTTATATCGAGTTGCTATTGCCTCACCAGATCTCAAGCTAACTACAGACCAATGGGAAAATGTTAAGTCATAGAATCTCAGGTATGTATTAAATCACATCAAAGTACATTGTACTCAGACCGTTTTATAAAATAAATTACTTTAAAATCATGCAAACAATACATGAGTTGTGTAACAAACTGTTATTTTCCCAGAGTGACAGTTTCAGGAATCAGAAATCAAAAAATCTTTTCCAAACAACTGTAGCTTTAAAGCATCGAAAGGTACGCTGCTCCACGCACAATCTTGTTTGACATGAAGGAAGCACATCGCAGCAAATATGACTGGAAGTATAAACATATAGAGTCAATTAATTAGAGCTTGTGATGCTTGTGGGTGCGTGTATGTGTATGAGTGTGTTTGTTTGAAGCTTGTGTTCACATTACCACGATAATTTACTAAATGTCACTCTTTTTGCTTTTGTATCCGTCATATTCAGTTTGTTGTATCTAAGGCAATTTTATTGATTTGTTTTACAGCTTTATCATGAATAAATTCTTACATTTGCTGTTATACGATACTATACCACTGTTGTAATACTAAGCCCCTTTTTTCTGCACATTTCTATTGCAGAACCTGCAACAATGTTTATTGGGTCAGATCCTGAGGGGGAACAACGTTACACGGGTCTCCTTCAGGATGTTCGCTTGTACAGGACTAAGCTGAACCGCAGTCACATCCACGAGCTTCACGCCCAGCCAGCTAAAACAGACCTACGCAGCATCTCAGGTTACCTGCGGTACCAGCAGGACGAGAGGCAGAAGTCGTTTGTGGTGGAAGTCAGAGATGATGAGGAGGAGGAGGGAGAGGAGGTGTTCTATCTCCAGTTGGTGGCTGTTCATGGTGGAGCGCGCCTCCCTTTCCCCAGGCCCACTGCTATTTTGCGAGTCATGAAGAGTGACAATGCCAACGGGCTTTTTGGATTCACTGGTGCCTGCATTCCTGATGTAAGTGTACAGCATTAATCAGCGGCATTTAATGGATCATGCTTGCTGCCATGAATATCTATAAGCAGCCTGCAAACACTACAGAAGCATTTAAATGCAAACCAGACTGGTAATTAAAGAAATTGTTAATCTTCTGAAGAGCATTTGTCAATGTCATCACTTACTTGTGTCCACAGAGAAAATGTATACATAGAAACACATGTAATGTAAACCTGACTGGTTTGTCAGTCCCTGTCCTACTGCATATTTCATCAGTCTTCATGCCTGGCTGCAGGGAGAGCATGCTCTCCATTTTTAGTTGGATTGGATGCGCGGCCCCTCTCAGGTAGAGCGACAGCTGGTGAGGCTGCAGCAGGTCTGCCAGTCAGGGCATTCCTGTAGAAGAAGATCCGGAGTTCCAGCACTGGAAATGGGAGATCTTGTTCCTCGTTTCCATCAGCGCAACAGGTGGCAGGGCTGGGGATGGCATTCCATCAGAACTAGAGGATCTTCTTTATACGCTTGATCCTTTGGGGATAAATAGACGTACAGGCATGTGGGCTATCAGGTGCCCCCACTTTAAATCACATTATTGCTGTGCTGGAATTAGCAAGAGTGGCTCATTTAATCATTTCAAACTAAATGACTACAGGTGGATGCAAGTTGGATTAGTACTTTTTAATTCCTCTAGTGGTTCAGAAAGAATTGAATTCTGTTCTTTTGTTTGTCCTCATAGACCACTGAGGAGGGCTCAACCATCTCTTGTGTGATTGAGCGTATGCGCGGATCTCTGGACCACGTTTATGTCAACTACAGTGTTACCCAGCTGGACGGCTTGGACAATGAGATGCCAGCCCATCAGGATTTTGTTAATGCCACTGGAGCTGTGCTTTTCATGCCAGGACAGCGCTCTGAGGTGTGTGTACTGTGTGTGTGTGAGTGACTCAGTGCTTGGACCCGAATTAATGTGACATAACATGAGCCGGTGAAAACCTCTCTGAGTTAATCCAGAGTTAAATAGAGCACAGTTACTCAGTGGATAAAAACAAGTATAATGTTCTTAATGTGCACTGTACTTACACAGTGAGTATTGATTTCAAACACTGTGTAGCAGCAGTGTATTATAACCCCCCGAATGCAATTTTTTAGATAACTAGCCCCACCTAGTGGTTGATTGTTTGTGAATTTACTGATGAGGCAACAGGTGTCAGCTGATTACTACACTGAGCCTTCATGCTTATGGCAAACATAATTGACTACATTTTATTCCAAAATGGGAAATATTATTTATTTATTCATCATGTTTATTTTTTTATTTACATATTAACTTTTTAATGTTAGGTGCTGAACCTGATGGTTTTGGATGATGACCTGCCAGAGCTGGCAGAGTCCTTTCAGATCACGCTGGTGTCAGCAGAGTCCGGTGACGGGAAGCCAGGCTCCACCCCCACCAGCGGTGCAAGCATCGACCCAAAAAACTCTGTTAACACTGTGACTGTCAGTGCCAGTGACCACCCCTATGGTATTTACTCACATGTTCAAAAAACAGTACTTTTGCACTTTCAGTGTTGCTATTTTTAGCAATAAGCAACCTGTATCTGTAAGATTATGTGCTGACTTGTTAACTGGGCGATCTAAACTGTTTATAGTTTTCTCTCCTGCTGATGTACATCATTCCTTTCCCTCTCTCTGCCCTCTTTCTTCAATCAAACCTTTCTCCTCCTCCTCATTACTTTTGTCCTCGTGTCCTTTCTCTGATGCAGGCCTGCTGCAGTTTCAGCCCAGTCCTCCAGGGGAGGGATTGATCTCCCCAGCGTTAGAACCTGCCCACATAACTGTGAATGAAGAAGATGGACAAGTCCGTCTGCTGGTGGCCAGGGCACAAGGCCTTTTGGGAAGGGTCTTGGTGGGATACAGGACGACGCCCTTCACAGCGTCCAGCCCTGAAGACTACGAGGTCAGTTTCCTGTAAAGGCTTTAATTTTACTGATGCGTATGTGCTGATGATGTATCGATAAACTAATGAGCAGATGAAGAGACTAGAGAATACGCTTCTCCTCTTTCTTTGTATTCCACCGGCAGGACTCAGAAGGCATGTTGGACTTTCTTCCAGGGGAAAGATTTAAGTTCATCACTGTTACCATCGTAGACAATCCTGTTCCTGAGCTGGACAAGATTTTTAGAGTGGAGCTCTACAATACTGATGGAGGAGGTGAGGAAAATCACAATGGGTGAAACAGAACACTTTTTATTACTCAGTGTAAAATTTAAATATATTATATACACAGGACGACTTCCTACAGATTTTTTTAGAAATCTCATCTTAGAGCTGGATTGACTCTGTACCCTGTCCTGCTTTTTTGTGTGTTTTGTGTGCTGTGCTCCTGTGTGCTCTCCCACACCCACCTACCTGTGTGACTGCCTGCCCTCCTTCCCACGTGCCCTCTCTTGTGTCTCCTCTTCTGGTGTGACTCTTACCTGGTTTGACACTTGTTTGACCCTGGTGTGTGATCCATCAGTGAATCAGTTTCTGCATAGTGAAGGGAGTGGTAGTGGAGAGAGTGATTCTGACTTCCTCCTTCCATCCTATCATCATTATGGTAAGTATCCCCCTCCTTTACTCCCCAAACTTCCTCCTGTCTCCACTCTTTGACCCCAGCACCCATAAGATTTGTCACTTACTGAGGTGGCATATCTCAAAGTCAGGTTCTATCAGGGATCAATTTACATGCCGCTGCTGCTGCTGCAACAAGCAACATCTTGATATTTAAATGAGACCATTTTATGTCCGCAAAATTACGCATCTAATGCCTTTCTTTCAAAATAATAGTTTTGGCTGGGTGGATATACAAAAGCTACTAAGAAACTGATATTCTCAGGTGATTTGGACTGTTTTCGTTCATACATGAAGTTACTCAGACAAAGGTCAGATGTGTCTTCACTCTGCACATACATGCGCACAAGTCTACCAATGTGTGCATGTACGTGCATGTGTGTTTGACTGTGTTTGGTGTTTACACAGTTTGGTGGACCCTGAAAGAAACACCCAAGGAGAGTGATGTGGGAAAAGCAAATACTGTAGCCTTTCACAGCCACTAGATGTAAAGAGTTGACATGAATAGTAGAGAACCCAATTTAAGTTTGGACGGCTTTTCTAAAATATCCTCCAAAAACTATGTAAAACTGCTGTTTGAGTCCGATGAGTCGTGAATCATGATCATAACATCATTTAGGTCAGTAGCAAGAAGCTGAATAGTCTCAATCCATGGCTTATTAAATAAAAGATGATTATTGCATTTCCATCCCCTCTCCTCAAACCATTGGGTACTTTTTCTTTTTTTTTTAACTAAAGCTCTTGAAAATGCAACCAAATGTGTCACTGAAAACTAACATAGAGTCATATCTGATATTTTGTGTGCAGCCAGCTTGGGAGCTGCATCCCGCATCACAGTGACCATTGCTGCTTCTGATGATGCTCATGGAGTGTTTCAGTTCAGCCCTGACTTCCTGTCTGTTAATGGGACAGAGCCAGAGGATGGACGCAGCTCTGTGGTCCTGCAGGTCAGTGTAAACATTGTTTGAAGAAAACAAGACATTTTCCCTAAGGCCCAAGGAGATACATGTTTTTTTCTTGCTATCTCACTTTTTGTTTTCTTCCAGGTGGATCGGTCCTTCGGTGACCTTTCCGATGTCACTGTGTTCTGGGAGACTGATCCCAGCTCTGAGGGGGAGCTTGTTAGCACGTTTGGAAACATCACTTTTGGTGTCGGTCAGACCTCAGAGAACATCATCATCAATGTGGCCCAAGATGAAATCCCTGAATTGGACAAGAGTTTCACCGTGTCTTTAGTCAACGTGTCCCATGGTCGTCTTGGTTTCCAGACATCTGCTGTCCTGACTGTGCTCGCCAGTGACGATCCATATGGTGTTTTTATATTTGCAAATGTGACGAGGTCTGTCCGACTTCCTGAGGCTGACACGACTGTGTCCCTCACCATCCTGCGACAGAGAGGCCTGATGGGTCAGGTGTGTCCTATTGTAGTTGTTTGAAAAACTTAATAGGAAGTAAAGAATTTAAAACCAATTCATGATCTTATTTTTTGGCTTTGATAAATAAAGCAACCAAAATAACAGATGCCCATGTGAAGTTGATGCACCAGTCATATAATTTTTATCCAATTAAATTTATCCAGGTGCGAGTCACATATGCAACACTAAACGAGGCACAACCGGAGCCTTACAGGACCCCTGGGGTGGGCCGAGCCACAGAGGGGCGGGACTTTGTTCCCCTCCTGGATTCTGTTGTGTTCTCAGCCAATCAGAGTGAAGCAAACATCACCCTCCAGGTGCTGGATGATGAGGATCCAGAAAGAGACGAGTCAGTGTTTGTGAGGTTGATCAGTGTTCAACTCATCAAGGGAGAGCAGGAGAGGCTCAGTAAGATACAGATACTCACCGGAGTGGGAGATTTCACCTTAAACAATCAATCAAGATATAATGATACTTCGAAAATACCAAAATAAACTGATGAAATGTCCTGTTTGTATTCCTTCCAGTTTCCAACTCCCCCTCTCTTGGACCTCGAACCGACATTGTAGCACAGGTGATAGTGGAGGCCAGCGATGATGCGTTTGGGGTCCTCCAGCTGTCGGCGTCTGCTGTCAGTGTAGCTGAGCACTATGTTGGGCCCATTATAAACGTTACACGTGTTGGTGGGATTTTTGCTGATGTATCCGTCAAGTTCAGAGCAGTGCCTTTGACCGCCAGAGTCAGTAAGTCAGTTGGGCTGTATATAGATTTTTGGTAACACTTCACGATAAAATACACAAAATGTGTGCAGTTACTGAGGAACAAATGAGGAACAACTGGATAGTTAATGATTAGTTAGTGAGAGGTTCCTGAGTGACTGTGATTAAAGCACGAATGAGTTGTTACTGGTAAACTGACTGGTAGGTACAGTATTAATAAATCATTAGGTAATGATTTGTTACTAGTAAACAGACTTCTAGGTACTGTAGCAACAAATCATTAGGTAATGATTTGTCAATAGACTGGTAAGCACTTACTAGCAAATCGTTAGTTAATGATTCGTTATGGGTGAACAGACCAGTAGGTACCGTAGTAATGATCATCATCTAATGATTCATCACTAAAGTACCTACCAGTCTGTTTACCAGTGACGAATCTTTCATTCTTCAATCACAGTCACTCAGGAACTTCTCATTAATTAATCATTAGCTACCCAGTTGTTCCTCATTCGCTTCTCAGTAACTTAAACACGTTTTGTGTACCTTATTGTAAAGTGTTACTGTATTTTTCTCTCTTCATTGTGTGTGAGCAGGCAGGTCATGTTTACATGTGTGTAATCCTACAGGTGAAGACTACAGCGTAGCCTCCACCGATGTGGTCCTCTTAGAAGGGGAGTCCAGTAAATCAGTACCCATCTATGTCATCAATGACGTGGTCCCTGAGCTGGAGGAGACCTTTCTCATCGAGCTAATCAACCAAACCACTGGAGGAGCTTTGCTAGGGGAGCTCACACGTGCCATCATCACCATTCTGCCTTCTGATGACCCTTTTGGTGCCTTCGGTTAGTAGGCAGTATCCAGGATATGTCGTTTCATCTTATCTTGGACAATTTCTCTTTGATAATGAGTTTCTTTCTTGATTTTATTGCTACTCAGTCTTCCAAGCTGTTCCAATTACCATAGAAGAACCAGGATCTAACTCCATTGAGGTCACATTGCCTGTAGTGCGTAATGCCGGTACTATTGGAACAGTGGTAGTCCAATGGCAGGCCACTGTCAATGGTAAACTGGCTGTGGGGGACATCAGACCCACGTCAGGAGAGGTGAGATTTGCTCCGGGAGAGACCATGAAGACGCTCAGAGTGGAGATTTTAGCCGATGATGTTCCTGAAATCACAGAGGTAAGAAGCTGGTACAAAAAATCTTTGAAATATTTTTTGTAGTTTTAGTTGCTGTTTGCTACACTCTTCCTGTCTTTTTTAGATAATCAAGGTGGAGCTTACTGGTGCCAGTAATGGAGGGAATCTGGGAGTTGATACATCTGTAAACATAATAGTGCCTGCCAATTACAACCCATATGGGACGGTCTACTTTCAACAGTCGGTTTACCGTGTTCAGGAGCCACTGGAGGGAATGTTTAGAGTCAACATTACTGTCCAGAGGAGGTACTTTTAAATATGGTTTTCTTCTGCAAAGAAAAGGTTATTTTTGCACCCCTACTGGCTTTAAACCCCCTTTCTATCACAATTGCTTTCATTCCAGAGGTGGTCACTTTGGACGCTTGGAGATCGTGTATAGCACTTCTGAGATTGACATTGTTGGCTTGGTGCAGGCTGATGGTCAGAACCTGTTGGCGTACTATGATCTTCCAAGACCAGGTGTACCATCCACTGCCCCCCTCAGGACAGTGAACATCACTGGTCAGATGGACCCCCTGGCTGCATGTGCTGCTGCTTGTCTGAGAGAGCGAGCCTGCCAGGCCTTCTCTCTGTCATCAGGGGTGGCTCCACCAACTTGTTCTTGGGTGACTTCAGGGGCCAACCAGCTGACTTCTAAATCTCAGGTTATGACTTATGCAAAAAACATCACAGCAGCTGCTGTCCTGTTCAGTGCCCAGGCTGTGGCCGGGAGCGATTACACACCTGTGACAGCTCAAAGTGCCTTCATGGATGATGGGTTGGGGGTCGCCAACCTCACGGTCCCAATCTTGACTGATAAATTCCCTGAAATGGATGAGAGCTTCTCTATACAGATCCTAAAGGTAAAATTTAAAAAAATGCTGCCCTGTTTATGTAT
This sequence comes from Naso thynnoides, assembly GCA_029783665.1. Lineage (NCBI taxonomy): Eukaryota > Metazoa > Chordata > Actinopteri > Acanthuriformes > Acanthuridae > Naso > Naso thynnoides. The sequence goes on from JAQLOL010000022.1 coordinate 11,215,964, forward strand.
GGGTTCATTTGTTATACACGTATATTGCCTCAGCTCTCAAATAAGTTTAAGGTCAACCATTTAACAAATGAAACATTTTGCTTTGAATTGTTTGAAGGTAGGGCTGCTGAATCTGACTGTGGCTCAGAAGAACCTACCCTCGATCGGACAGCCAGACAGAGCTGTTGTCACTATAGGGATGAATGGAGATGCTTTTGGTGTATTTTTGATATACAGCCTCAGTCCAAACAGCACCGATGAGGGGCTTTATCTGGAGGTTCGAGAAGAGCCTGCGGTTGTGGTGCCCCTGGTTATAGAGAGGAGAGGGGGGAATCTAGGCACTGTCACCGTAGAGTGGAGGTTTGTTGGAGGAAAGGCCACCCCAGACGCAGACTTCACTGGGACTGGAGGGACTCTGGTCTTTGAGGGTAAGTGAATTCTGTAAAAATAAATGTTTGATGATGAAAAACCAACAAATAATGAAAAATCAACATGTTTTAGAATGAATTTGAGACAGCGTCCTATTACACCTAAGTGCTTTATCCTCTCTGCAAACAGGTGAGCTCAAGAAGACAATAGACATAGTAATCAGAGATGATATTGAGCCAGAGGACAACGAGAGCCTGATGATTGGTCTTGTTAATACGGAGGGAGGAAGTCGAATCCTGCCCAGCTCAGACACTGTAACCATAGTGATACTAGCAAACGATAACGTGGCTGGGATAGTTGGATTCCATCCAGACTCACGCTCTGTCATCGCCAGAGAAGGTGGGTAGCTATTACGATGATCTGTGAGTGTTATTATATTTAGTCTACAGCATGTATATCAAAACCTATCACCCTTATACTTTACAATCTACTGTCACTGAAGGTGAGTTTTCATTATGTATGCATGAAAATGTAAGGGAATGCACTTACTATAATGGCAGCGTGCAGCAACAGGTGGGATATGTGGTTGTCTGTCATTAACTTGAAATCATGTATGCATGAGCTGTTCATCTCCCTGAGTAAAATCCAGCCAGTTAGACCTTGAGTTGCCTCTGCTGACATCTACAATATAAGAAAAGCAACTTACATTGGAAATCCAGGCATGTATGCATGTTTACAAACCTACTGTTAAGCTTATGTAATGTCAACTGCAGATTTAGTTTGTTCAAATGATATAAGATCAATTTTTAGGCTCTGGAAGGGATTCCATGCTGGAGCATCTTCTACTGTTTTCATCATTGTATTACATTAACTCACATAAGACCCAAGGTCTGGTAAATCAAGACCCAATAATTCAGATTACACTTGCCTTTACATTAAGTGTGTGGGCTGACTGGATAATATTTCATATTACAGGTGAGAGGCTGTCCTTGTTGGTGTTGAGAACGGCTCCTGGTCTCGGTAATGTCACTGTGGACTGGACGGTGCAAGGGCCCCTGGTACAACGAACCTTCTCCCAAACCTCAGGGACACTTTTGTTTACTGAGGTAAACACCAGTTTGTCTGTGTGTAACAAACCATCATCGTTAAACAGTTAATTGCGATATCATGTCTAACACATTAATGGCACCGTATGGTGATGGAGACTTTGGGGGAAGATCAGCTGCTGTTATTCCTCTTCCACGGGGATAGTTAAAGGTAGAACCCCAGAGCTAGGAGAATCAGCTAAACAGCTGTAATTTGGTGTCTCTGCAGTATTTGTTTTGGTTGTGTCTCCTGCAGGGTGAACAAAATGTCACCATAGTCCTGGAGCTTCTTGATGATGCCACACCAGAAGACAAAGATGAATACAGAGTTATCTTATCCAGCATCCAAACATTTGGTAATGCATCTGCTCTTTGTGTCTTTGTGGACATATATATGCCTAAAAATGTTTGTTAGGAAACCTTAAAATAACTTTTCTCAGAATTTTTACACAGATTAACATTCACCTGGCTTCCACACAGGTGTTGTGGTGACAGGCCATGCTGCTCTGGATGTTCAGGGCAGTGAGGCAGTGCTTACTGTGGACACCAGCGATGAACCATACGGGCTGCTGACCATTGCCCCGTCGTCCCTCAGGGTGACCACGGAGGAACGGGAGCGAACGCTAAACATCTACATCAATAGAGAGTTTGGAGCCTCAGGTCAGTGGACCAAGTATGAGCACAAATATTTGTACTAAATTTAAGGGTTCAATCTTAACTGATTCCTCACATTTCTTAAGTTCTGAGCACTATACTGATTAATCTATGGAGTGTATATATACATTTTATGATGTCATACTTAAATGTTTGAAAACAGGAGCGGTGAATATAACCTATGAGGTGATAAGAGGTTCTCTACAAGACCTCTCCCAAGTAGAGGGCGCTCTTGCTGACCCGGGACAAGACTTCATCTCCGGTACTGGTTCTGTGATCCTTCAGGATGGACAGACCTCTGTTGCCATCCCTGTGACCATACTGGAGGTAAAGACAGCAACTGTCTTCCATTCTGTCATTTGTCCGTCAATTAAAATTGCTGAGTAACATGATTGGTCAGTCAAAACAGCTGTAAAACTCACCATCGTAGCATTACTTACCTTATTGTGTATTATATGCATCTTTTTAATGCTGTAAGGTAAACCTCTGCATCATTTGTTGGATTACAAAGTTAACCGACATCAACAAAATGCGTGCTTAAATGTTGTGAAATGATCAGTGTGTTTCAGTACCCTCTGCTGTTTTGGAGCTGAGAAGCAACTGAATCAGCTAGATTTTGCCTTCAAGATTCCCAGAGAATGTTATTTTGACAAAATCAGTATCTGAGCTCTTATTCTCTACGCAGTCTCTACTTCCTTGTGTCCATTTGTTTGGATTTAAAATATATGAATTTTAATTTCTGTTTTGTTTTGTTTTTTTAGGATGACCTTCCAGAGTTACAAGAGTTCTTCTTGGTCAACATAACATCAGCAGTTCTCATCACAACACTTGCTTCTGTTCCCCAGTTAGGTATGGAGCAATCTAGCGGCTCAGAACTGATGTGTGATCGCGCGCACTGGATATATTTTATCACCTCTGGTATTGTGGTCAAATGTGTTATTACAGAATTGAAATAAATATAATATCCTTAATCTATTTCTGTCATTCTGTCTCTCTTTACCACTTTTTTTCCAGTGTGTTATGCAATTTTTTCAAAGTTTGTGTAATTTTATGAAATGATTTCCCTTCTTTTCTTCCTATAATTTCTCTCCATTTGCTCTGTTTGATGAGTAGAGCTTGTGTATTGCACATTGCCAGGTAAAAAAAAACACATTCATGTGTTTACAAGCTTTGCATGTAATGTCGTGTAATTTGATGTACAATTTTCCTGTATTGTACATCAGAGCACAACATTGTAGTTGACTGTCAAAACGCACCATGAAAGAGCTTGGTAGTTACGGCTACTGCTTTTGCATAATCCAAACCACAGTGCATTTATGAATGAGTAACTTTAGAAAGTGATGAGTAGACAGAAAACTACAGGCAGAGCAGCACTTGGAGGCTCCCAGAATACTATCGGCCCTCTGCATGGAGACGCACAGTAAACACACGGCTGCTCTTTTGGCAGCAGTCATTATGTGGCTTGGATGATGAGATTGATGCTTTCCATGATTGAGGAAGCCTGAGGATTTGGTGGGAGCTGAGCAGCACTGTGCGGCAAGGAGAGAGAAAGCCAAACTAAACCCATAGCTGGCCTCCCAAAATCTTGGCCATAGGGTGAATGGGAGACGACTATTCAGGGGATCATAAATCAGTCCACCCAAAACAGTTGGTTGCTCAGCCTCCAAAGCCACTTACTGGAGACGCTTCTTAGCTGTAATCCTTCACTCAAATGTGCCATGACGGAAGTTAGGTCTGCTACAGTTTCCTTTTTCTGTTGGTGCTTACACTGTAGTTACATCCCTGAAGTCAGCGCTAATATGGAACCTGTAACTACTGACATTATAAGCAATCGATAATCTAAAGATTTGTTTCCTCTTTGTGTCTTTTTTTACCGCAGACACTCAGGGTTTGGTGGCAGAGGTTAGCATTGCTGCTAATGATGGAATCAGAGGAGTCATTGAATGGACAAACACCATGTAAGAAATGGACCTGCAAATTATTTAGAATGTTGATTAGCGCAACTCTAACTTAGATTTTTTCTTATGCAAATGTGTTCTTTTTATCCAGGTTTGAAGTGAATGAAACAATCGGATCAGTGACTCTGGTGGCCTACAGGAACAAGGGGACGTACGGAAACGTTTCTCTTTTCTTCTACGCTCAGAACCTGGAAGCTCAGCAGGGGCTGGACTACAACACCAGCGAAACGGTCAGTCAGACACAGAATTCAAACACGACACAAAAAATCTTATAGTAGCAAAAAAATCCAGAGGGGTTAAGGTAAGGGCATCTGGAATCTTTGTCCAAAAAAACACCTCAGTTCTAGAGAGGATAAAATAAAAAAAAACCTTTAGGGTGAGGGCTTGCTCGTCACTGATAGTAACCCCTCTGGAAATATACCATGACCTGGATGACACATGTGGCTGCACAGAATTTTTAAACTGAAAATCCCTCTATCCACCCAGATGCTTCACTTCGTTCATGGTGAACGACACAAGTTTGTTGAGGTGCAGATCATCGATGATGTCATTCCAGAGGGAGCAGAGAGATTCCAGCTCATCCTGTCCGAGCCTTCGCCTGGACTGGAGCTGGGCACCAATACTACAGGTAGACAGAAAAGAATAGAAAACTAAACAAATTTCTTAAAAATTTAACAACTTAAAACACTGCAACATAAGCTTCTGGTGCATGCTCAGTTAAAATACACAAAACAGAATGCGCAATTTATGGTCAGGACTTAGTAGAGAGTTGATTTAAGGCTTGAAGTGAATTAACAACATATGAGACAAAAGATGTGTGATTGCCATTACACGCTGAGGAAGGGCGTCTGGCCTGAAACGTCGGTGTGGTAATATTAAATAACTTACGTTTGGAGTGCTGCTTTTATTTTCTTTTTCATTATTTTTGCTTGTGAAGGATCCAGCAACCAGTTTAAATGGTCTGATTGTGGGTTGAGTGCATTGTATCCTATTTTTGACAAAAGATGTATGGCCATACAAAAGACTTACTTTTGATTGGGTGAAAAAGATTGTTTAGGGTACCCAAGATTTATAGAATCTTGTACCAGGAAACGTCAAACATTCTTCTAGTAAACAGTTTACTACCTGTTCACTAACATCCCTGTTTTTTATGAAAATACAAGTTATAATGCAGTCAAATACAGAGCCATGT
>JAQLOL010000022.1:11221300-11243033 GCA_029783665.1 Naso thynnoides
TGTTGAACAAAGGGTAACCATAGCAACAGCTTATCCTCCTCATGCTTTCATCAAACAACATAAACTTATTTTTCATGGTAAATGGTTTAGAATAAAGGTTGTACACACAACAAGGTGACCTGGAAGAAGACAGCAGATTAGTTGACCTTCTGTGCACTCTTAACTGTTATTTGTTGTTTTGCACTGCATTCTTGTCAATAGAACGAGAATTGATCCATCATACACAATGATAATTGGGTATTACCTAAGTTTTGAGTCACACCAGCCAAAAAAGCTAAAAAAAAACATTTTACACCCATACTGCATGCAACAGTTATGTAATGTTCATAGACAAAATATTTTTGTTCTCACATAGCAACTGTGAACATCCTGGCCAGTGACGATGGACACGGTGTCGTTTCCTTTAACACCAGCGAACATTTCTTACTGAGGGAGCCCACGTCGGTGTCAGCGCTGAGTGAAAGTGTGGCCACACTGTACGTGACTCGAAACCCTGATGAGGGAACATTCGGCTCCGTAACTGTTCAGTTCACCATCACTGATGCCAACGGCAGTCTAGCAGAGGGCGATCTGATGCCAGCACAAGGGTTTGTGGTGCTGGAAGATGGAGTGAGATTTAAGGTGAGGGAAAGATGTTTTTGCTGACTAAGAGTTTTTATGAGAAACCAAGGATGGCAAGAGAAAATTCTGTTTTCTTTTGCTTTAAAGTTAAAGATTTAAAATTGTACGCTATAGGAGAGTTTAGTAGGCAGTATTTACGTGTTTTACTGACTTGTGTGGGTTTTCTGATACACCATATTCTTTTCTCTTTGTCTCATTTTGTCTCATCTGTGTTGGTTCAGACGGTGGAGATCTGGGCGGTACTAGACGCTGAGCCTGAAGTGAATGAAACCTTCATAGTGACCCTTTCCAACCCAACAGGAGGTGCACGACTCGGCGACCAACTCCAAACTTTCATTACTGTTCTGGAGAACTTGGCTCCTTCAGGCTTGTTCCGCATTGGACCTACTATTAACAGGTCTAAATACAGTTACAGCAAATAAATCTAGACTTTGAATATCATAAACACTTTGCAGGATATAATGTCATATGCACATGTAGCTGTAGAAACACAAACACACAAGGGCAAACACGGCTTCTCTCATTCACAAGTGTGTAAAAAGTCTTTTTTAATGTGTGTTTTCTGCGCAGGACTAACACAGAAGTGGTGGCTGATGAGGGTGGCAAAGCAGTCTTCCTCACTGTGTCTCGCAGCAATGGTTTGGAGTCATCAGTCAGTGTGGAATGGGAGACGCAGTCTGACACAGCAAGCGCCTCTGGTGAGACCAGTAAATGATTTAATTTAAAGTCACTGTTTTCTTCTTCTTGCTGTTGTTCTAATCCGTCTGTACTTCTAATACACAATTCACATGTGATTTTATTTTTATTTTTTCCTCTAGAGGGTCACCTCTCAGTCATGGGTGTGTATCAGAGCTTTGAAGACCACCCCACCTCTGCTTGGTGTTCCCTTCCCAAGGGGCCTCCATTCCTGGCTATGAGGCTGGACAGGAGGCCCATCGTCGGATCCTCCCACACTTTTGCCACATTGTATCGCTGGCAGGGTGTTTTTGTGGCAGTAGAGGTAGGCTGGCAATAGCCTGTAAACATATATAATTGAGATCAATAATAATTTGATAATTTATGGCAAATTAAGTGATCAGCTTATATTTTCTCCATTTTTTGGTCATTTCAGTCTGTCAGGATTGAGAGCCCCAGCTCTTGTGTCGGGTTTGCAGTGAACGGTTCCACATACATCGGCGTCACACATAGCGGACCTCCCTTCTCCCCTGCTGCCAACCTGAGCATCTTCAAACTGCAGAAGGACCTTAATATCACATTGGTAAATAGATGTTACATAAACTCTAGTGATGGTACAACATTATTGTCTTCTGTAACACTGTGGCATTGTCTTGTAATATCTTTTTATGATTTGAAACATTCTACTTTCTTTAGGAACAAACTTTAGGTGTTGAAGCTCTGGATGTGAAACACTTTTCCACTGATGGAAGGGATTATTTAATAGCATCAAGCCAGGTGAGGCCGACTGTTCCCCTGTTTAGAAATGCTGTAATTGTTATTACTAACGTTAAGCAATAAAAACAGACAAAAGTTTCACATTGGAGGAATTTCAAACCTCATATGTCTGATCTTAAGCTTTGTTTCATGCCACAGATTTTTGTTTGGACTGGAGGCTCCTTCACCCTCCTCCAGACTCTTGACTTTGAACGGGACATCCTTAGTGTAGCTCCATTTACCCGTGAAGCTGTTCCTTACCTGTTGGTGTGCATAGACAGACAGACTGTCAGCTGCCTCCTGCTCGAATGGGCCAGTGGGAGATTTCAGAACCCACAGCCTCTCCAGCTCAGCGGCAGAGTCGTTCAGGTGGAAACAATCAACACAAGAACAGAGGGTGCACTCCTGCTGGTTGTCACTGAAGGTGACCTGTCTTTAAATGGATACTGCTATGTTTATCTTGCACATTTAAATCACTACTGCACAGTCCATCTTTTTGTGTTTGAACCTAAGTGACCTGATTTGTCAAGCTAAATTATTAAATTTTAACTTTACGTGCCTGGTTTTCTCAAAAGACTGAAAAAAACAGATTTAAAAACAGCCTCGAATGGGAGGCAAGTGCAATTAGTCTACGGTATGCACGGAGGTTGGTTGTGTTTCTGCAATAATGAGAAGCTATTTTCCGTGGTTGTTCTTTCTAGTGAATTTTTTCAGTGGTTAGATGTCGGTTAAGACAAAATAAACAAATCGGTGATACTTTAGAAGGCGCACAGAAACTATGTGTCTGTAACGAAAAGACAGCCTTGTTATGTGGTCTCAACTAAAATGACAAAATTCACAACGTAGGCCGGATCGTGTATTTATACTATGCTCCGTATATTTTGATGAGACATAATCCCAGTGAGTCTGCAGTTGCAGTGAGTTTTCTTAGTTCAGACCTGTTGTGGGTTTACGGGAAAGGCCTCAGTGTGGAGCGGAGCGGAGCCACTGAGGGACTTGGAGGTTGTAATTTGTCAGTCTTGGGTGTGTCAGTCAGACCAGTCCTTACTTTACATAAACATGCTATTCCAGTGTGAACGAACCTTAATCTGTGTGTGTGTCCGTGCATTCCTGCATCTCCAGGTCCCTCGTCGTCCTGTGAGGTGTTACAGTGGAGTTCAGGGCAGACTTCACCTCAGCTTTATCAATCCATTCCTCACCCCGGCCTCACCTCTGTTCACCCCTTCACTGCTCAATCTGGGATCAGTAAGCATAAATGTCATAAATTGCTTATTTTCCACTGGTGTTTGTCTCTTTTTCTGTTCTTTCTGTTGTTTGTTGACCGGATAAAACATTTTTTGTCCTCATAGCTTATGTCCTGTTTGCTGGAAGAAATGGCTCAATGCTCTACTCGTGGAGATCAGATGTCAGCCTGCTTGCCATGGTCCTGAAGGCCCCTCCCGCCATCAGCTTCCACTCTCTCATGGTCCCTTCCCTTAACACCACCAAGACTCTCCTGGCTTCTGCTGAGGAGAAAAGATCCACTGTTTATGAATTCACTTCTGTCTCCAATCAGTCTGATTTCATACCCAGGTACCCAAATTCAGAGTCACACTGAAGCCTGGTTTTACACTGAGAGGAAAATGCTGCTCGAGGAGAGATAACACATAAATAAATAAAGCACGTTGCGTTTCTTTCTACCCTCACATTCAGCTTTGGCGAGCTGCACTTTGCACCGGGTGACAGCGAGTTGGAGATAGCAGTGAACATCATAGATGATGACATCCCCGAGGAGCAGGAGTTTTTCCACGTCAGCCTGAAGAATCCGAAGGGAGGGGCCGAGATTGGGTTTGGTGGTCAGGTTACCATCATCATCCCAACCAATGACGACGCTCATGGAGTCATCGGCTTCACTCAGGTAAGCAGATAAACCTTTTGATGTTAGACAGATTTTGCATTCCTCCATCATGTTAAGCCATCATTGTGTATAACCTGAAGTTACTTGGACTTCATCAGAGCAGGATTTTAGGATTTTTTAAGTATTATATGCATACTATGTAATATATATGTATATATAACACATAATATATATAATCCATCTCGCCCATGTATGTATTTGTGCATAATGTATTCATTGCACTATTCTTACTACTTTTTTATTTCATTTTTGTACAATGTATGCACCACTTGTTTTGTTTACTACATACAGAACAGCTCATTTGTATGCAAGCTTTATGATGTGTACTTTTATGGGCTCGACCATTGACGTTTTTAAATAATACTACTTTCCTTTCACAGTACAACTTTGACCATTCACTGTTTATTGTTCTTTACATTTTTTAAAACTATTTTGTTCAGTTTTTCTTGTATTCTTGAATTCCTTGTGCTCTGTGCAGAATTCTCTATATATGGAAGTTGAGGAGTTGGAGCAAAATGACCAAATTTCTCTGAGTGTGGAGCGGAAAAGAGGGACTTTCGGCAGACTAACAGTTCACTGGGCTGCCAATGGCAGTCTGGCAGACATTTACCCCACTTCAGGGGTGGTGAGTAAACTCTTATATTGTACATATTAGACACATTCCAGTATGTTTTGACTCTATGCTTGAAATGAAATCACCCAATTAAACAATGAAAAAATTTGTGTTATATCACAGGTAGCTTTTTCAGAGGGCCAGTCAGTGGCCGTCATTTCACTGACTGTGATAGCTGATGGCATACCAGAGTTGCGAGAGAGTGTCACCATCACCCTCATGGATGTCACTACTGTGGGGCTGCAGGACCTGCGACAGGCTGCAGTCATTGACAAGGAGCGGGCACAAGCCTTCCTCACCATCCTACCCAATGGTTCTCCCTACGGGGTGATTGGATGGCATCTGGACTCCCAGTTTACACTCACACAAGAACCAGAGAGTAAGATTTTCTGTTGCAACACATAAGTGTGATGAATGTCGGTAAATATCAGATTCTAGTGGAGGCTTTTTTAGCTGCAATTAGTTTATATTATTGCCAACCTAATCTCTTTGCTTCAAAAACATTTGCTCCAAGTTTAGCTGGTCTCTTAATATCAGTCATTCTTTTTTGGGGGGTATGAGGTTTCTTAAGGAGCTATTACAGTAATCGCACTTTGAGATTTACCGTAAAGGAGATTAGCAGTGATTCCAGTATGTGAGGTAATTTAGGATTTGTCTTAATCTGTGCATTGGATGCTGGCCCAAAATGTGAGAGAAGTAGAGGAACATTTAATAATACTGGCTTTCAAATATTATTTATCTTAACTGTGTGGGATTTTTTACTTATTCAGGCTGGTATTTTTAACTCCCATGACATGACGCCTCCCTTTACTTCCAACCCACAGGGATTCCAGTCAATGTGACTCTCTCTATAGTAAGGGAGCAGGGCTCTACAGGTGAGGTGGAAATCCATTACCAGACCAGGCCGGCCCTGTACCAGTCCCCATCCAACCAGGCCACCGCAGGACAGGACTACACCCCCAAAGACCACTCCATCATCATGATGGATGGTGCTGCTGTGGCCATCGTCACTGTCACAATTCTACCGGTAAAAGGAGCGTTGTTTAAGAGAATAGTTAATGAAATCTGTGAAAGTAAAGAAAAATATATTAGGAATAGGACTAATGTTTAGTTAATGCCAAGTAAATCTCATTTATTTAGTAAACACAACCTGGAAGTATAAGAAAGAGTGCATGGACTTAAATGCATCATTTGCAGCCACAATTTTTGTCTTTTTATCCTTCATCTTACACCTCCCACTCATACACCCACTCAGACTGGTGATTCAGATTGTCACCTGTTTCTTGCCTGTTTAACAAATACTGTAACCAGCCCTTCATATGCCATGTGTGAGCCTTTTGCTGAAGGCAGAGATAAAACATTTTCCTCCTTATCTCCTCCGTTTCCATTCATTTATAAACATTCCTTCCATTAGTTTTCTTCTCCAAGCGTTTCTCACCTTAAAAAACACTAGGGCCTGTTGTGATCATTTTAATCTCAATGTCATGGGACTTAAGAATTTGCTTTTTTGTTGCACAAACAAAAAAAATGAAAATAAAATATGAATGTGTTTGTAAGATAAAAAGTGAAACAGCATCTGATCATACAGTTGTGTGCTGTGCATTTTCTAAGGATGACATCCCAGAGCTGGCAGAGAGTTTCCTGGTAAACATCACCAGTGTGGAGCTCGTTCGAGGGTCGGTGGGAGCAGGGCAGCCCAGTGTCAAGAGGCCCGGTATGGAAGTAGCAGAGGTCACCATCCTGGAGAACGATGACCCTCGAGGGATTCTGCAGTTGAACGTTTCTGAGGTTAGCACTGGGTCATCTCTTGGGTGACAAGTCAAAAAGAATAAATGTGACTAAAAGACAGTATTTAACTAATAGTATTTAAACCTGTCTGAACATTATTTCCTGATTATTTTGTCCAGAATCTCATTGGAGTCATGCTGGGGTATGAGATCCCACCACCAGATAACATCCTCCATCTGTCTGTGATTCGACTCGCTGGCACAACTGGAAGGCTGGTCGTCTACTGGGAGGCTGAGCCAATCACTGCTGATCGTAATGATTTTAGCCCCACATCTGGAAACATCACCTTTCAAGATGGACAGGTAAATGAACAAATTACATTACTTAAAATGAAACTACCTTTATTATCATACTTAGCTGATGGGTTATCATGTACTGCGTTCAGGATTTAACTTGTGTTCCCACTCCCTTATTTTTAGAAAGAAGCCACGATTGCCATCACCATCTTGGATGACGACCAGGTGGAGATTTCAGAGACCTTTAGAGTGAATTTACTTCGCGTTATTGGTGGTGCCCGACTGGGAGAGGTGACCTCTGTAACTATCAGCATCCCATCCAACGACTCGCCTCTTGGGCAATTTGGATTTCAGAAACTAGAAGTGAGTTAAAATTATTCCAACTTCATTAAGAGACATGAACCAGGACTTAAACAAACTTACTCTACCCAATTCACCTACTGAAAACCTTTAAAAATCACAGTGATCCTCAACTAATATAACTACCTATTCTGGAGTATGATTCAGTAATTTCACTTTTTCAATGTCACAAATCTGCTTTTAGGTTACTGTCAGTGAACCAGAGTTTGCTGATGATCCTGCTGCTGTGGCGACACTTGCAGTGTTGCGCAGTGCAGGAGGCACTGGGGCAGTGACACTGCGATGGCATCTTGAAGACAGGGCTGTAGATGACCTCTCGCCTTTCAATGGAACTCTTGTCTTCACTGAGGTATTCCTCCAAATATATCAAGCAACACTCACTTTTATCTGTGTACACTGCACAGGACTTTGCAAGTTCCTTCTTCTTTCCAGACTGAGTCTATGAAGACGATTGTGATCCAAGCCCTCGCTGACACTTTATTGGAAGGAGATGAGGATTTCACTATCAGCCTGTTTCCTGCTGAGAGCGGAGCTGTCATCGACCCCTTAAATGGTCAGAATCTATGAAAATTATCACAACATCAGCCTATCAGTTTTTTGAATATGTGTGTATATATATATATATATATATGTATGTATGTATATATATATATATGTATATGTATGTATATGTGTGTATATATATGTGTGTGTGTGTATATATATATATATATATATATATAATAAATGCGCAGGATTGGCTCTGATGCGTGCATTGATCGTATCCATCTCTTTGCCCTGGTCTGTTGTATATTCCTCCAGGCATGGCCACTATCACTGTCAGGGCAGATAAGGCTGCTCTGGGGATTATTGGAATTGCAGAGTCATCCAGGAACATCCTCATCGGAGAACCTCGGGGAGATTACAATGGTAGTGCAGTGGTCAGGTGAGATAAACATCAACCTGCATCATTTAGAGCTTTAAATTTTACTGCCTCCATTCATCAAGATAAAACTCCTTGTGTATGTTTGTGTGTGTCCCAGCCTTGTGCGAGGGCCAGGTGTGTTCGGAGCGGTCCAGGTGAACTGGAATATCACTCCAGCTGTCGTTTCAGTGTTTGAAGCGATCTCTGGCACTGTGACTTTGAGAGACAGACAGTCTGTTGCCACCATTTATCTGCAGGTACTGAGTAATACAGGCTGGGGAGTTTATTGAAAAAGCTGATATTGTCTATTTCAGTGCATCATAATAATGTCTCTCTGGTGCTTTTCATAAATCACAAAACAGGCTCTTGATGATGAAGTCCCTGAAGAGCGCCGTGAGTACCTGCTCACACTGACCTCTGCCACCCCTGGACTGGAAATCAGTCCAACAGCCAAGCAGGCCAAAATTATAATGGCTGCCAGTGACAACCCCTATGGCCTGTTCTCCTTCACCCAACCCCAAATCAGGGTGACTGAGGAGGAGGGAATGGTGAGGTCATTAAAATGAGATTATAGACATGTAACTCTGCCCTTCTTTAACAAGTGAGGTTGTGCATAAAGAGTCATTTGTTATAGTCTAGTTACGAATCAAACCTACAGGTATGTAATTTTGTTTCTGCAGGTGAATGTGACAGTCAGTCGCTCCTTAGGCAGTCTGGGCAGCGTGTGGGTGACCTATGAGACCTCAGGCAGCACAGCGATCAGCAGGATGGACTTCACTCCAGCTTCAGGACGGCTGCTCTTCACCCCAGGCCAGAACTCACAACAAGTCACACTGCAGATCCAAGATGACAATCTTCCAGAGGGGCCTGAGATGTTCTTCCTCAACATCACTGAGGTGGAGCTCGTCAGTGTCAGGTAAAGTAACTTTACAGAGAGGAGTGAATTAGTAGCTTTGTTGGTTGGACAGTTTAACAATATAATAATAACTACATATTACCTTCAGGTCTTAGTGTTGTTGTTCACAAAGAGATGTTGCAAATTAAATGTGATGTAGTCATTAATTAAATAGTCAAGCTGAGCCTTAATTTAGTAAAATGCTGTGTTAAAGTGACTGTTAAAATTTCTTGTTAGTGACTTTCCATTCTGTGTCTCCCTCTGGTGGTCAGTGGTGTGAACTACACAGTGACGGAGTCCGGGCTCCAGCAGGACCAGCCCCCAGCTGTGGGCAACATCTCCTCACTTGTTGTGGTCATATTACAGAATGACAATGCTGAAGGTATCCTGGAGTTCAGTCAGGATGATGTAAATGTCACAGGTAAGAGTCCAAACCAGAGCAATTTGAAACTAAGACGCCATCTGATCCAGAGCAGGTATTACAGTTTAAGTACAACGCTTGTTTTCCTCTGGATGTATTTCTTCCAGTTGAGGAGAACGTGGGCTTTGTGTTGATCACAGTGGTGAGGAGAGTGGGCTCATACGGTCCAGTCTCAGCTCAGTTCATTTCCAGAGGCCTGAGTGCAACCCCTGCACTGGACTACATCCTGAATAACGGATCAGTGACATTTGTCCACGGCCAGAATATGAGCCACATCAATGTCACTATTGTAGATGACCTGGACAGGTGAGAGGAGAAATTACAAATAGTAAAAATAAGTCTCCAGGTAAATAACAATATAATATGTGCATATAGGATTGAGGTAAACTCAAAAGGCAAAAACATTACATTCAAGACTATAGATTGTGAGGACATTGTGTATTTCCAATTTTACACTGTAATTATGTCCCCCAGTGAATATGCAGAGATGTTTGAGGTCCAGCTGGTTGGAGCTACAGGGGGAGCAGTTCTGGGCTCTCAACGTGTTGCCAGGGTAACCATCGCCAAGAGTGACTCTCCAAGTGGAGTAGTCCGTTTCCTGAACGAAAGCCTAATTACCGTGGTCAACCCAAACTCCACTCTCAAACTCAGTTTAGTTTTGGAGAGAGCAGGAGGCCTCGTGGGCAATGCGACGGTATGAGGAACAATTTCTTTATTGTTCTTTCAGAAATGGTTTCATGCAGTTGAGTTTTTCATCATGAACATCAACTAATTCAAACCAGTTTTGCCTTTTGGCAGGTTGATTGGATCATTCGAGGTCCTAACAGCAGAGAGGTCCTTCCTCCGTTCAACACAGACATTAGAGAGCCTGTGAACGGGTCCTTCTTCTTCAGCGATGGAGAGGAAGGGACACGTTTGATAGAGCTGCGGATTCTCCCCCATGGGGAGGTGGAGGTGGAAGAGACATTTGTTGTAGAGCTCAGCATTCTGTCAGGAGAGTTGGATGTGGATCCTCAGGCTGGTTCCATAACACTGAAGGTACTTCATTGTGTTATGCCTGCTATGTTGGTCTCACCATCATAAATCAGTTAAAGCAATACTATGTGTCTTTGACTGCGACCTGCGGCTTCGAAAAACGAAATAAATGATGCACATTAATATGTTGTACAAAACAGCAATTATAGTAAAATTGGGTCATAATTTATAGAGAAAATGTCCTCTGGTTTTCCCTCTGATGTCCTACGACCGCTCTGCCTCAACTCTGTGATTCACGGAGGTTCCTGAAAGCAACATGTAGGCTGCCTGCAGACTGAAGCTGCAGCTTCAGCAGTGGGTCATCCCACTTTAAGAAAAGGCTGCCAACAGACAGAGCAGTCGCAGGACATCAGAGCAAAACCCAAGAACATTTTCTTCATAAAATATGACCCGATTTTATTAAAATTGCTGTTTTGTGTGACATATTAAGGTGCATCATTTAGTTCCGTTTTTCGAAGCCACAGGTCGCGGTCAAAGTTAAATAGTCTTGCTTTAAGATTGTTGAACAAGATTATTGCAGTTTGTTTGCCAAACAAAATGTAATGTGATGCATTCCTCAGCACACTGCTCACCCTGCTCCCTCTGAATTTGTTTTCGTCCCCCAGATAGAGAAGTTTGGTGACCCAAATGGAATAGTCCAGTTCACTGCGGATGCTCTTCGAGAGCGTGTCTACAATGAGTCAACAGAAGCAGAGGGCCCATTTAACATTTCCCTGTCGATCACACGCAGAGAAGGTGTCATGGGTAACATCACGGTAAGGTTATATCAATGCACATATATTATTTATTGATCCAATCCATATATCAATGCTTTCACCAAGTGTACGTTTTTTTGGCCACTTCAAAGAACA
Organism: Naso thynnoides; assembly: GCA_029783665.1. Taxonomy (NCBI): domain Eukaryota; kingdom Metazoa; phylum Chordata; class Actinopteri; order Acanthuriformes; family Acanthuridae; genus Naso; species Naso thynnoides. The sequence continues at coordinate 11,232,353 of JAQLOL010000022.1, forward strand.
ACCATGCTTGTTCTCACTACTCAGGTGCATTGGCAGATACAGAGTGACTCAGATACGGCAAGTGACTTCTTAGCCTTAGCTGGCTCTGTGACAATCGTGGAGGGCCAAAGAGAGGCAGAAATTATCCTCAGTCTGATGCCGGATGCGGTGCCAGAGCTGGAGGAGCTCTACACTGTCCAGCTCACAGCCGTGGAGGGTGGTGCCACACTGGATGCCAGGCCAAATCTCACCAAAGCACACATCAGGTCTGTCATGATTGGTTGTGTTAAACTCTAAAACAAATAATGGCTTCCAGGGAAAAAAAAAGTCTCACGGTTGAATTAACTTGAATTGTATCTGTCTGTCTCAACCTTAGGGTGCATGCCAACGACGAGCCCCATGGTGTCTATTCTCTGAACCCTGGGCAGCAGTCCATAGTGGTAGTGGGTTCAGGGTCTGAGGTCACCAGAGCTTTGGTTATGAATGTGACACGCCTCGCGGGGCTGTTTGGCAACGTGAGTGTGGGCTACAGGATCAGTGGAGGGATAGATGAAGTGATGGACATCGAGGAGATACTGGGAGGACGAGCTGAAGGAAGGCTGTTGTTTACAGAGGGACAAACTTTCAGTACGCTCACTGTGCCCATCAGCACCCAGGTATGAATGCACACCCTTGTGCATGCGCTGAGGAAATTAAGGCTTAAAAAATAAAATACAAACACTCATGTTGTTTTTAAGCACATATAAAGCTCTTTTTTGTTTCTCTGCCTGTCTGTAGGTGTTTCTGTCAGTGGGTGAGAGCTTCACAGCCGAGCTGACTGGTGTTAAACTCGTCAGTCCGGTCCACGGCTCGCCCCCCCGCCTCCTTCATGAGGCCAGCGTTGCTACGGTGACTGTGCCTGAAGAAGCTGCCAGCTCAGAGGTGAGTTGTGGTTGAGGGTTTTGTGTTGTTGATAAACTGCATAAGGTATTTTTCTGTGACATGATTGCTCCCTCTGCAGGACAGTAAGGGTCAGTGCTCTTATCATTGCTCACTGCTCATGAACAACATGGATATACATCAATTGAATATAATGCATCTGTTTTATTTTAGTCCAGATTGACTAATTTAAACATGCTGTACCATTTTTCTTTGATATGTCTCTCTGAGGACTTTAATATAATTAGAATCATACATAAATCTTCAGAATTGAGTTTGACAGAGCTTGACTGCTCTGTGAACACTCAACTGTGTCTTGTCGAGCCTTTTGAATGTTTTTTGAGCTAACACATTTAGATTGCTGCTAACAATGACAGACCTTGTGTGCACACTGCAAGGACACTTCATAATAAATTACTTTGTGCAGAATATTATAATGTAATCTGTTTAATCTAATTGTAGCCCCGAGCTAAAAGTAAATTAGAATTATAAGTAGCATTCTAATTATTTTGTTTCGTGCTGTTTCTATGGTAAAAGTGGCAACAAGACAACAGCATTATTGTCTGTGTCTTACGTTTGTTGTGCAGGTCGGCTTTGCTTCTCTGGCTCTGCAGGTTTCAAGTATAGACACAGGGACGTGTGAAGCCAGAGTGACTCGAACGGGGCTGTTTGGGGACATCAGGGTGCAGTGGAAAGCTGGGTACCCTTCAGGACAGATTCCACCTGGGTTCAGACTGGGAGCAATCACCCCGAGCTCAGGTAAAACACTGGAGAGGAAATGATCTCTTAAGCTGTACAGGCGTGCACATTATCTTAATCCACTCGCACTGTTTTTTGTTTTGTTTGTTTTTTCAAATTATTCTCAGTGAAGGCCTATTTGAACAATCAATGATATGTAATTCTGTCCTTATTTTAAAATGGGAAGTAGTCTATTCCTTTTTGTCTAAATATTAAACTTGATATAATAATGTAAAATAATGGGCCATTGTCTTCATGTTCAGGCTCACTGACCCTGGCCCATGGAGAGAGGACTAAAGTCATATCACTGACTGCTGTTGCTGACACATCTGAGCCGGCTTCCTATGCTATTCAGCTCACTGCTGTGACCTCCAGCATTTCTGCAGCCGGTACTGCCAAGCTCAGGTAGAGGTTTCACAATGGTCCGAAGCTGAGGTAGAATACAAACATGTTAAACAGACAGTTTGAGGTTTTTTTTTCTAAGTGGGTTTGTATGAGGTATTAATCCATAGTCAGTGTATCACTTACAATAGATGGCAGTCAGTTCTTTTCCAGTTTGAAGAAGCAGGAGTACCAGTTATGAAAGTTCAGCAGTAAAATCATATTTCAACCAAATATATTCAGTGCTGTATTTTGCCGTCAACAGCCCCTTTTCAACAGGAAAATGTAGTTGTTAAAATTATTTTTTACTTAAAGCCACCAGATTTTAATGACAAAAACATTTGCTGGTTTACCTAATCAGTTGCCTTGTTTGTGTTATTGTGTGACTTCTTCAAAAACACCAAAGCCACACAATGCCACAAACAAACTAACCTATCAAGGCAGCGATAGACAAGCAACTCCCCCGCCCTGCAAGTTAAAAAAGACTGTTTAGTTTCCCATTGAAAAGGTTCATGTGACACAGAGATAACGTGGTGAAAATGTTTCAAAGAAACCTAAATTCCACTTGTAATTCTTTTGTTCAGCCGTTTTTAGGTGGCTTAAACTCCCACATCCACATCACATTATTGCTTAGCTTCCGACACAGATACTCTTGTTGCTTCTTTAAGATGGGATGCGCTGACTACCATCTGTTGTAGAAAATACACTGACTATTGATAAGTACCTCATACAACCGTAATTATAATAATTTTAAAAAATATCACTTTAACTTGGAAACTTGCTACATATTACAGTAATTTAAATTCTGAATAAAGTTTACTGTGTCTGCCTCCCTTCACAGGTCAGGATTTACTGTGGCAGAAGTGGAGCCGTTGGGAATCTACCAGTTTGCCCCCGATTCCCGCCAGCTGGTTATTGCAGAGGACATCCAGACTATAACACTTTATGTTCAGAAACTCTATGGTTCTCGTAGCAACAGCAGTCGCCTGTCCTTTACAACAGTGTCAGGCAGCGCAGCAGCAGGAGAGGACTTTATTGCAGTGCCAGATGGCCGTTTGGCCTTCGATTCACCTCGCCAAACCAACACTTCCTTCCGCCTTTCAGTACTCGATGACTCCATTTCAGAGGCTGATGAGCACTTTCACGTCAACCTTACAGATGTTCATGTCCTCAGTCCAGATTTAGCTTGGGCTGATACCTTTCCTCGCCTTAACCCTCAGCACAGTGTGGCTACTGTCACCATCCTGGCCAGTGATGTGACCGGAGGAGTGCTGAGTATTGGGCCTGAACTGGTCCAGATACCTGAGGACAGGGACGAGGAGACGCAGCAGGAGCGGAGGGTGGTTCTGAGGGTGCGCAGGTCTGACAGTGTGGCTGGAGCTGTGAAGGTTCGGCTTCAGGCATATGGAGGTGTGTGTTTGGTCTGTTGTACATAATTTATCGCTCTATTGCAGTATATTATACTATTATTCACTATGATTGTGTCTTTTATCCAGATGGAAGTACATCGCCTCCTCCCTTTATTCTGGAGCCAGCTGCATCCCTCGCGAAGGAAGAACAGGACTTCCGATTGGAGTCCACCATTGTGTCCTTTGAGGCAGGTCAGAATGAGACAGAAATTATCCTCCTCATCCTTGACGACTCAGAGCCCGAGGGACAGGAAGTGTTCTTCATTTACCTCAGTGATCCAGAGGGAGGAGCCCAAATCACAGACAGTCCATATCAAGGCTTTGGAGCTTTTGTCAAGATCACTATCCTGGGTAAATAATTAAAAAGACATTTGTTTCATCTCTAGACTGAAAATAAAAAATATGTAAAGTTCAATTGAACTTGGTTCCAGCAAGTAAAAAAATGTTAAGAACTTTCTCTTCTTCTATTTATAGCACTAGCTTAACCTCTCATGTGTCTTCTGGGTCTAATCAAATTGACCCCCAGACGTGTTTGTTGTATCTAATTGATTGATTAAGTGTTCTTCAGTTTCTGTAATTCTATTTGATTTGCATCAGGTCACTGCTGCATCAGCCTCCAGCTGCTCTTCTGGGCATCACTTCTCACATAGTCACTGCAGTGTGCAGATTATTTGATTACTCTGTGTGTGTGATTGATTACAAACTGAATGATTATAAGATTGTAAGGTTGTGAGAAAACTCATTTGCATTTGTTCTCTTGTCCATATCAGGGAGCGACTTCCAGAACGGGATTGTAGGGTTCAGTCTTCATTCTCTGACAGGCCAAATTCTGGACGAGGATTCAGAGAACAGAACTGCTCTCCTCTACCTGCAGAGACAGGAAAACAGGTAATAAAATTTGAGGTTAATTACAGCTCGTTCCCTTAGAAACAGTTTTATATTTGACTGAAAACAAGATGCTTAATATTTGCACAAACCTTCTTCTTCTGTTCAGAGCCTTTGAGGATTTGCAGGTACTCTGGAGAGTTACCTTCAGCAAGGCAACGCTAACACTTGTCAGCAATGGAGTCAACCTAACCAGACAGTTGGTGCAGACCTCAGGGACTGCACTGTGCAGGAGAGGAGAGATAATCTGTGCACTCGCTGTGGAGGTCCAGGATGATGAGGTGAGAGAGAGGCAAAGGCCCCTGGTAAAAGCAGAACCACAGCATGTTGTTCTCTTGCTCTCCACCTAAATACGCAGTAAAAGGATAGATTGCAAATGATTTTTAACTGTGTTTCTGTAGGAACCAGAGTTCACGGCGTGGTTCTTGGTAGAGATTTACCAGGTGGGTGATGGAGCTACCATTAATGAGACCGCCCGGTTTGCAAACGTCACCTTGGCAGAGAGCGACGACCCAAGAGGCATCGTGTTCTTTGCCGTGGGCCACAGACTCCCCATCGCCACCCTGATGACCACGAGGCTCAGTCTGCAAGTGTACAGACGAGCCAGCACAGCGTCAGTCATGTCTGTACAATATCGCACACTGGTATGTTATAAACAGATGTACAGTAATTAAGTAAATTAATCATTATAAGTGGCTCACATGCATCTGAGTGAAGTTCGACAGACATACACACAGTGAAATGAGCATGAATGCGCACACTCATGCTCCGTGCAGATGGTTGAATCAGTGCTTGAAATTGTTTAATTTGATCAGTGTCATTTAATTTATTTGAAGCACTTTTTGTTCTACCAGCTTTGTTTGGAGCTGTCATTCTGTGCAGTAGGAAATCTCATTTTCAACTGAGGCCAATATAATTCCAGCCATTTACCTGCTGAAATACGATTTTTCCCCAATCGTAACTCCTGAATGACGTTTATCTGTCTGGCCTGCTTTCGTTGACCTGATTTTCCAGGCGCTTCAGCAAATACTTATCTAATGGTTTAATGATCTAATTTGTCTCTTTCACAACAGTGTCAGTGAGCACCCATAATAGGATTTAATACACAGTATCATATTTTTGTCTCATGTTTTTTTCTGAGGAAGCAATATTGGAAAATTGCTGTAGAGGCAGGATGAGGGGCTTTTTATGTTTACTTGAGACACTTCTTCAAAGCAGTTTAGAGTCAAATCAATACAAAGTTCTTTCTATTGGAGATATGCAAAATAGTAATTCAGAAATGCCTGAAAGATACACACCTGAGGCAGCAACTTTGCATGATATAATCCTGAAATAATTTGCACAGATATTTTGAAACAGAACTCCAATAGCTACATTGGATTTAGTTGTAATTTTTATTCTTCTGATGTTTGTCCCTTGAAGATCAATCTGCCCTTCAACCACTTACACTATTTATATGTTTTTGTTAATTACAGTCATGGTTTATTGATGCTGATGCTGACCAGTGCTTTCTCCTCTCCTCTCTTCTTTAATCTCGTTGCAGTCCCCATTTTCTCTGAGGCTTCATGATTTCAGATATCTCAGCTGCATGCAGTTCAGGGCTATAACACTGGCACTCTTACTTTTTGATATTGGAGATCAAAGTAAAAGCGAGTCTAGTGGACTTGACAAAAAACAAAAAGCTCACTTAGAAACATGACCAGGTCATCTGCTTTCATCTCTCAGTACCAAAGCTTGTCGAGAGACAAAAGGTTTGATGGAAAATAAAAGCTTCATTTGGTTTCCATTATGCTTTCATAGCATGGCCGACTTCACTCTTGCAGACCATGTGACCACTTTTTACCAAATAAAAATTGTGCTTTTAATAGTTTAGAGTAGTTGGATGCACGGTTTTCAGGTTGTATTTTGCCATTCTGCCATTGTTCTAAGATTTTTGTGGATCTGTTTTATGTTGTGATCATGCACTGTGGGGTAATTTTGCAAAACAAGGTTCCACAAAACACAAAATGTTTGTTTTTCCTCTAGGAACTCCCCAGAGATGAGGTGTTGGGTCCAGCTATAATCCGGCCTGCGAAAGCAGGGATGGACTTTCCTAAACAGGAGGGTGTTTTAACCTTCGATGTGGGCCACCGTAACACATCATTGGAGATTTACCTCACACCTGACCTCGCCTCATCACTGCCCACGCCAAAGCGCTTCCAGGTGGAGCTCTACAATGCTACAGGGGGAGCCAGGGTGCACCCTCAGTTTGGGCTTGCCAACGTGACTGTGGTGTCAAATTCAGCAAGTCAAGCTGTGTGGGTCTTACTGGAACCATTACATCAGCCCTTAGACTCAACTATACTGAACCAGGTGCTGCAAGGACTGATCAATAAAGTCACTGCACCTCTCACTCGTGAGCAGATGGCTGCAGTGCTTGAAGCTCTGGAGAAGGTAAGAAGGTTTGAGACTGAGAACAAACAGCATTTGCTGTAAACTCAGATCATTATCATATTTTAAGGAATAGAATTCATTTTTACTGAAGCTGGAAAAGCAAACCGGGCTGTAAAATATAATATCAAACTGTTGAAGCTTTCTCTTTACAATATGAAATATTATATGGACTTAGAGGTGGAGGAAAAAATCGATACTGCATAATATCTATAATATACTGCGTATAGATATTTTGTGAGACGATATTATATCGATAGCACAGACACCAGGTATCAATATTTTTTAACATGAATTCTTAACAAATCTTGAAAATACAAACTCAATTTTGGGGGTATTAGAATAATTAAAATCAGGTGATTTTTCAGTCCACTAGATGTTGCTAAGCGCCCGCTGTCTGGTGAGGTAATTATAAAGCAATACAAAATCTATTGAGGTGAGATAAAAACACTGAAAACTTTATCTAAGTAGATGAAGTGGATGATGCTGACAGAGTTTTACTTTGGGAAAATTATATGCACTTCAAAAAGCAAGAAAATTGCAATATATGATTTCACAGTACTCAGAGGTCATGGGACCTTTGTCGATTCCCAGCCCTGTATGGACCTGGATATTGTCTAGAATTTTTGAAAACTGGATTTGCTAAAGTTCCAATAATCTTACCAATGACTTTCTTCAGGATCATATTTTTAACAGACATATATATAGTTTTAAAATACATTTATCTGTCCTTGGCCTTGGTGCAAGGAGCAAATCACTGATTTGTTTTTGATTTTTTTAAATTATCATATCATGACACATGCTTTTGCATGAAATTATTTTTTCACCTCTCAAAGTTTATGAGTCAGTGCAGTCAAACAGATCTACACAAAATGGCATCCATCATCCCCACTTCACTAATCTGACAGTTCTAAGGGCCAGTTTATCATCTGAAAAGGTCTCAGCTGTCGCTGTTGAGCGTTGCTATCACTGTGCTGCTCTAATTTTTGTATGTACATGCAGTGATGCGCTTGCTCAGCCTCCAGACAAGCGGAGACACCACTGTAATTTAATATGACAGAGTGTGCGAGGGACGAAATGGAGAGCGGAGACAGCAGAAATGAGCAACACAGCATGAGGATACGTGGGAGCACAAAATGAGGCAATAATTCACTCCAAAAGCTACGTGACACTGAGGTCTAAACCAATGAAAGTGACAGAGATGGAAAAGATAAATACAGCGTTCAAATGCAGATCACGTGTCAGAGAGCCAAACATGTAAACAATACAAGAGCAAACTGTTTCTGAATACAACTTTTCTCCCTCCACCTGTCTCTCTGTCCATTTTTCTGTTTCCTTTGTACCAGGTGATTGAAGACGCAGAGAGAGAACCTCTCCAGGAAAAGAGCCGGAATCTGACCTACGAGCTGCTGTGTGCTTTGGCCGATCCCAGCAGAGTCGACACCCGCGGCCTCAGCCACCTTGCAGAGGTGGCCGAGCGATTCGCATTCAGCCTCCTCACACACAGTCAATGTGAGATGTGAGTGTCCCTCATCAAAAAGTTCTACGGGATAAACACTTCCTTTCCTCCTTTTTCGGGAAGGTTTTCATACCTATTATTAAATGCATGTGTTTGTGTGATTTCTCCAGAAGGGGCACCGTCCTGGAAACATGTCCGTATATGACCATCTCTGCCTTCCAGTGGTATCCCACACAGATCAATGGCCACAAATTCAGGGGCCATAATGCAGACTTCTTCCAGCTCCCAGACACCATGCTGGCAGTACCAGCAGCCACAACTGCTGACTGTGGCAACCTCAGCCGGATTCAGCTGACCGAGTTCAGAAGTGAACACTGGTTTCTCACCAATGATACAACCACTGCTCTTAATGGGAAGGTCTGGAAGCATTAAGACTTAATTTTTGCCTCAGTTGTGTGTTTCCTCATTTCTGCCTAGAAAATTTGCTTGATTAAAAACAGCAGGTGGCAGTATTACTCCAGTATAAAATAGCCATTGATTTTTAGTTCACTTCACAGCTGAGCTCTCCGCTCCTCTCCTCTCCTCTCCTCTCCTCTCCTCTCCTCTCCTCTCCTCTCCTCTTCTGTTTATGTCCAGGTATTCTCAGTCAGCCTACAGGACAGAGGGTCACGACCCCTAGAAGACGGTACTGAGGTGGTTTATCGGATCCACACCCCTGGTCAGAGTGTTAAACCAGGCCGATCTCTGTGCCTTCTCTGGAACCAGACCACTGTAAGGTAATTTATCACAAGCAGACCTGCTCAGATGCACGTTTGGCCATTATAAATGCACTAAAATTGGTGAGTTGATTCTTAGAATGTTTCTGTTGTCAATAACAAGACCATTATTGCTTGGACGTTACCTGGTGGCTGACGTTTTGCTGAACTGCTTTTATTTTACCAATCAGTATCCATCTTGGCTAAGTTGTTTATAGCCTCTCTCTGATACTGTACATGTAAGTGCATACATATGTAAAGCGAAGGGCACGGGTCCAAGTGCAGGCTCCCAGTAAGGCCTCTCTGTGGCCAAAGGGGATGTCACATCTTTGTGTTTCATATCTGTACATTCAGTCCAGCGCTCTCTGAGTCCTCCCACCCAGAGTCAGTTTGTTGAGGACATTCCTGGGGCGTGGAATGAGACTTGGCTGGAACACACTGTTACAAGTTAAGAATTGGCAGGTTTGGTTTGGCGGGAGCAGCAACTTGGGCGTATCCCGGTGTAAAATAAAATGGATGGGAGGGCTGAGATGGAGAGAGAGCAAAAAGGTGGAGAAAAAGGCAAAGTCAATGACATGGAAACATCGGTGTAGCAGCATGGCTCTCTTGCTGTGAATGGAAGGTCAAAGTGAAAAGTTTTACGGAGGAAATGTTTTGCTTTCAAAAGCCACTCACTCGAATTCAGCTGCATTCAACACAAACATGATTCCAATGTCCTGTTTTTTTTTTATTTAGCATCATGAAGTGATGAAGGTAACAAGAGATATGAGTCAAAGAAGCCAAAACACAAGAGATCAAAGAGTAAATTAAACATATTTATGAAGATCATGACACATCCTCTCCTCTCTTCTCCTCAAGCTGGTCATCAGATGATCAGTACTGCAGGGTTGTGAAGGAGAGTGGGAACTATGTGGAATGTGCCTGCTCCCACTTGTCTATCTACACAGCCCACGCCGAGTTTGCCTCTCTTGCATCCTACAATGAGGCCTTCTATGCCTCGGGATTTATCTGCATCTCAGGTATAAAACACACTCTGTCTATGTATGTCCTCTCTTTTTTTATACACCATCTTTTCTACTTGCTACATTGCCTACTTGCCTCCTCAGCTTTCTTTTCCTCCTGAGTTTTACCTTCCGCATCCCTCCCACACTGCTACAAACAGCCACTGTTGATTTACACATAAAATTTTTTTAAATTTATTATTAATGTTGGTTCCCACTTGTCTGTCCTCAGGCTTTGCTTTGGCCATTATATCCCACGTGTTGTGCTCCCGTTTCCCCATGTTTGCTGCCAAACTGCTCACTCACATGATGCTGAGCTGCCTTGGAACCCAGGTAACACAGTTCTGCTCGGACTTTCTGTCACGGCACTTTACTGCAAAGGTCACAATAAGCACTAACACATACAAATTCACAAGCTGAGACCTTCATACTCTGTCGCTATTTGCATTAGTTTCTTCGGCATTTTCGTCCGTTGCATCTTGTGATTATAATCATGACCTCATTTGTAGATGAATAGGGAACCTTTGCAAGTTGTTATGCAGGCATTTATCTCTGTGCTGTACAGATCAGCAGCATACATGCATTAACACAGCTGTTTTAAATGTAGTGCACACACACCTTTATCTCCATCAAATACAGCAGTATTAACACACATCCATGGACTCCTTTATATTCAAATATTGTAAACATTCACTCTCACGCATGCACACACACACACACACACAC
>JAQLOL010000022.1:11243133-11259230 GCA_029783665.1 Naso thynnoides
TATTGTAAACATTCACTCTCACGCATGCACACACACACACACACACACACACACACATACTGAATGCTACCATCCCTTCTTACCAGCCACTGGACGTGTCACAGGTATTTTTCTGGAGTGCATAGACGTGAATACACATCAGTGCATGTCACTGGTTGCGCAGCTTGCGGGCCGGCGCGTCCTGACAACGCAGCCATGCCCCCCGCACCCTCGCCCATTAAACACGCAAGCTGTCACATAAGCATTGAGCGAGATAGATATGTGGCTGCAGGTCTCTCAGCCACGTCTGTGAGTGTATGTGTGTATGTGTGCATGTGTGTGTGCGTGAGCGAGTGCGGGACTGGTAATTTTCCACTGGTCCCCCCTCTCCTTGGTTAACAAACACGAGCCCCTACTAAAGCAGACTGTCGTTGGGGGCTAGCCACCTTGGGCTCAACCTGTTTATGGCCCAGGCAGAGCCCCTGAACCTAAAAGGGTTTTGGATGGAAAATTCCGTCCTGTTCTGATTCCTTGTTGGTACTGTACTGCATGTTAAGGCCCTCTTCCTTGGATGGGCACGTGTTGGAGATTTTGCATGGGTGTGTTTCTGTGGCCTTCTCCTCAAGGCCGGACGATGAAGGCCTGCTGAGGGCCAAACTGAACGTAAGATGTACCCTGGTACTGCTGGGAATATTTTGGAGATAATGGTTGGCTCACAGCACAGGATGTGCTGAGTTAAAATAGAAACATTGACGTCATTGTCTTCACTTAAATGTACACTGTATTTTAGATCTGAGATGGCGAGCTTGAAACAGAAAAGGCATAACTTCCTTTTCACACAAATGCATCGGAGCTAATATCTTTGTTTCTCTTTCCAGTGTTCTCATTGCCAAAAATTTTTAAAAAGGCCTGACTCACCCTTCACTTTTGAAAACATGAGTGCACAAGGTAATGTGTGCAGTGGACTTCATTCTAAAACGTGACAAATGTCCTCGTGTTTCAGCTTTGTGTTTGTTACTTTTGGAAATCACAAGGAACTTTTTATCACATCCGGTGTTTCATTTGGGAGGAATCCAAACCAAGTTATTCTTTCACACCAAAACTCCTAAACCTCCGTTAATCTGTGGTCTGTTATACTGACTATAGACTGAGATATTGGATTCAGGGGCAAAAGGGTAATCTCAGAACTCCTAAGTAAATGCATTTTCTCCTCATTTAACAGCACTTGCTTAAAGCATCACTGTAGAAATACATTATATTTTTGTGTTTTTGATGCATCAGGAGATCAAAGTCTGTATTTGTGACATGTTGGTACTTTAAAGCTATAGTTCTCTGTCATAGGTAGTTGCATTTGTGCATCTCTTGTCTTTTTGACTTTGGTATATGCATCCCAGCTTAATATGTACAGCCAAACGCAAATTTTAGGAAAAGATTAGACTTAATTTTGTGGATTAAAATGTACAAAAAGACTATACTTATACAATGTTCAAACCCAGAGGAATCATAATTTTCTTTAAGGTGAAGATGCATTTCATATTGTCGCCTGTCTCTTTAACATTCTATGTCAGAATGTTGGAAAGGAAGTCAGTGAACGTGACTAAACCAATAAACATAGTATGAATAAAACTTACTTCGCACTGTCCATAAACATTCCTGAGTCAGTCAGATAGATTTTTATAAGCAATGGTCGTTGTTTAACAACAACTCCCATGATCCCACGCTATTTCACAATGTCATCAAATTACATCTAATGTTTTCATTTTTTTGACTGTAGCAGAAATTACATATTGTGCTGCAACTTTGATCGAAGAGATGTAATTAGTTACAGAAAAGACTCCTTAACTTATGGGTCTCAGCCTCGCTCGTTCCTCACCATTGATTTGAACTGTCAGGTCCAGCTCCAAACACCTCTGAAAAGAGAGGCCTCTCCATCTGTGGTGGCCCGGGCTGTAATTAGTCACTGACGCTGCCCTCTGTGGGGAGAAAATTAAAACTGCCGCTTTGATTTATCTTTCCCTGCAACAGCTACAGTCAGCAAGAAAGAACCAGAATAATATCCCAACCCTCAGTGAGAGTTGAGAGCAAATGGAGGAGGTGGAGAGAGTGGAGGCTTGTGGATCAATAGATGTAGTTTCTAATTGTTGTACTGTTTCGGTATTCAGGCTGTCGTCTTCTGTTCTAGTTTTCTTGTAGTTTCACACCAGTGGTAGAACATTTAAATGTTAAACCACTAACTAATGGAGGGCAACAGGAGTATAACTACAAGTAAGAGAGAACGAGAGAGGTTTTAGGGTAGAGAGAGGAAACCAACATTTGACGGACGTACAAAATTAATGACCTTAGCTGGGAATAAAGTGCATTCAATTTCTTGTCCCTTGTTCTCTGTGTAGGTCAGTTCTCCCCCTATTTTGACATCCTCAGATTTAATTCTCTTAAAAGTATAAAAATAAGTCGTCAGACAATAATATGCCTTAACAATAGTTCTATTGTCAGGTAACCGATTAAACAAGGTCACATTAGTGAGAGAGAGCCGTTCCTTCTTATCTTTAGTGTTCCCAGGCAACTGTAGGCAGCTAATCAAAAAATGAAATGCAATGAATTATGCACTCACGGACATGTCAGGTGGTATGGCTAAACAACACACAGCAGGTTAATTGCTTAAGTTCCTCTACAACTGTTAGCTTCATTTTAATGCCAACATAACAGAAACAAAAAAATAGTTTTAAAGCTTATGTAATGTAGAAAAGTCCATCAAATCTTCTCAGACAACTAGTGCTGCATATTACAGCAGTCAGAGGGTCAAACTGATCTGATTTTGGTATCGAGCCACTCATACAGCCACAGAGAGCGGCCGCTGACACGGATACAGACGTCAGACCTCCAGCTGAGAGATAATAATGTTTTAGCCCGTTTACCACCTCAAGGGAGAGTCACTTACTGTGAATGATTGTTTTGTGTGTGTGTGTATGTGTGCTTGTACTTGCAACATAGGGAGACCGGAGAACACTCAAAAACCAACAGAGTGAGGATACTTTTGGAAAGTGAGGTGTTTTGTCCGTTTCTCAAAACTTCAGAGGGCTTTTTAAAGGTTCAGTCGTGTTTTTATGGGTTAGATTACAATAAGGCTTAAGGTGAGGTTTAAGATGAGGCATTTTATTGTGATGGTGAGGTTAAGATAAGTGGCCAGGGTATGCATTCTGACAATAAGGGTCCTCACAAGTGTAGAAGCACATGTATCTGTGGGTGCACGTTTTTGTCACATTAGAGGTTGTTCGCTTACAGTCCGTGGCTCCGGCCAGCAGTTTGTCCTCCCCTCAGCAAGACAACTGAAGATTGTCTGTGTAGAGTGGAAATTTACCCAGTGCATATGTACTGTGTAAGTGAGCCTCACCAGTCTTATGTGTGTTTATATGTTGATGTGTGTGGAATTTTTTGTGCATGTCTTCTTGTCAGCTCATCACACAAGCAGCAGTAGATAGAAACTGCCTCAGACAATCAGAGACCTAATTATATAAATAACTAACATGAAGACAATGAGCATGTAGTCTGTATATATGCAAATGTAGATGCCATATTTTTGGTTATTATTGCCTAAAACCACACTGAAGGAATATCTATCAAACTGAGAACTGTATCATCTTTGTAAGACCTTTTTCATTGATTGCATCTCTAAAAATTAAACCTATTAAAAAGCAGTTTTTCTCGAACACATCATGCTTTTTCCCCCTGAATGGTTTTAGTTATCTTGCTCTCATCAAGATCAAGAAATGTAGAAACTGAACTTTTTATGAAACAGACACAAAATACACAGAATCTGATCTGTTCAATACTGTTGGACTCTTGGACTTTAGGTATTTGTATGTGGCCCCAAATGCAATAAGTCCACATTGTAACCCGTAGATCAATATTCATGCAGTTTTTTCTGTGTCTTCAGGAGACAAAAACAGTCTTCATTCTACCAAAACATAAATTAGTAACAGACAGTCAATGGTCACAAAATTGATGGATATTTGTGGGTAGAGGCCTTTTCTAAAACACAACTAGGTGATGGTTATGTTTTTCTCTTCAGTTTTCATCTTTTTTGCTTTTCCTCATCCTTCGCAGCTCCTAGGGCACTTTGTCATTCCCTTAAGATTCATCCTTTTCCCACTAGTTTCATAAGAATTAGAGGACTTACTGAAAAAGGATGAAATAATATTTCCTGACAGAACATGACATTGGTTTGCGGCAGCCTTTCCAAGAAAAGGTAAAGGAGCATCAAAGACATTTTTGTTCTGTTGTAGCGCTGGATGCCAGGACCCGATGTGTCAATAAACAAACTAAAATTTACAGCTTTGACAGTTGAGATAATCACAGTAACCACAGTCAGTCTAGACTTGTTATCTCAGTAAGATGCTATTTCAGTCAAAGTCACCAAACAGTCATATTTAAATATTCCCCGGTCCTCCATAAGTTCTTGTTTGTTAATAACATATGATTGACAGAACTCTCATATTTCATATAAAATCCGAAAGTCTTTTCTGTGTGGTTGTGTGTGTGTGCTCATACACACGTATCTAGGTGCCAGTGTGGGAAAGGAAAATCTAATCTTCATCTCCCCTGCAAACAAAACACAATTTGATTTCTCATCCATTGTAATTAAACAGACCTCCACAGCTCAGACAGCCTTTCCCACACACTCAGTGAAGTGTTTACCCCAGCGCTCCCAGTGCTTTATTCCAGTGTCTGGGAGGTGTTTAGGTGACTCTAAGTTCTGGTTATAAAGGATTTCCTGTCAGCTCTGGGACTGGATCCAGCATTCAGACGTCTGCGCCTCAATCCACACACACACACACGCATAAACACTATCTTCTGTCCCCTCTCATACACCACCCACAATCCTGACGTCCCGTCTCTGAACAGAATAAAGACACTGCCTGATTGTGGTTGGGATTCCGAAAAGTTGCTGTGTGTCGTCAACTTGTAC
This sequence comes from Naso thynnoides, assembly GCA_029783665.1. Classification (NCBI taxonomy): domain Eukaryota; kingdom Metazoa; phylum Chordata; class Actinopteri; order Acanthuriformes; family Acanthuridae; genus Naso; species Naso thynnoides. Next base: position 11,248,079 of record JAQLOL010000022.1, read on the forward strand.
GTGTGCGTTTTTGTGTGTGTGAGTGTGTGAGTGTGTGGCGGGGGAGGGAGCTAGAATTTATGTTTTGGACGAGCGTGCATACAGTTTCTCAGCTCTCCAACACAGAGGCTTGCGTATTCAAAGACATTACTGCGTCCTTGTCTGTAAAACATTATAATGTCAACATAAGTCGAAATCAAGTGAGTGACTCTAGTTTTCCTAAAGGAAGTTTATCACTTCCCATCATAAGCAATCACCCATTAAATCAATAAACAGAGTTTTTGAGTGGCTGTGTATTTGTCAACTTCTCTGGATGACGTCAGTGAGTGTGCCTGTTGATTCAAAGTCAGTGCTCATGCCCACGGGTGAAGCAAAACAAGTGAGCAAAAAAGGAGAAAGAATGAAAAGGAAGCAGTGTTTATATTTTCCTTCTCTCGTCAGATTCTTTCTTCATATTTTTCTCAGATGCTACAAATTAAATGTTCTCTTTACTCTCGGTTGTCAGGATCTCATATTTGATCATTTTCAAGGTTTTAATCACAAAATAATCAGCGAGATAAAGCACACAGCATTCCCCTGATAAGATTTTAATGTAATTCTAAGCTCAAGCTAATGGCAGGTTGGTGATGGAGTGGGATAAAGTATCAGCAGTCAGTGCCTGTTTGTGTGTGTGTGTGTGTGTGTGTGTGTGTGTGTGCGTGCGTGTGTGTGTGTGTAGACAGGACAGTGGAAAGGTGAAGACAGCCTCTTGGGAGATTCACATTACACTCTTTTGGCTGCTTCAACACCTTGTGCCAAGTGTTGCCCTGACTCTCCTCCTCTTGTTTTGATCCATCTCTGATCAAATCAGCAGCAGCATTATTCACACAGTTTACTGTGACCTTGTCTCTCTTGCCTGACAGTTAAAAATTAGGCTTAACTGTAGTAACAGCTTTTTATATACTCTAAAATCTTCTTTCATGTCTTCATTTTCCTTTTCTGCCCCCCTGGCTTTTTCCTCTCTGTTCTCACCTAACCTTAATTTCACAAATGATGAGTAATGCTCCTTTTTCAATCCTCTGTTCCCTTTATCATTCTTATGCCGCTGGGCTCAGCTGAGAGCTGTGACATTACAAGCTGCTAAAAGACCGTCTCACTCTGTCTCTCCCCTTTCCTTCTCCTCTGTCTCTGCAAAAGTGGCTGGTCACGTCCTGTGTGACTCATCAGTTTGAGCAATGATAGTATATATTTTTTCACGCTTATTTTCATTAAACTGGTTATTGAGACTTGATTTACTCTCAAAGACTCTACAAACAACGAGATGTTTGCCAGGACCAGTTCCATCAAAGTATAATAAAATCATCAACTTACTCATACTCTAGTCCTTAAAGGTTTAATTTTCTTGTTTTCACAAGAGCACATTGCGTCTTCCCTTGAGGCCTGTAAGATGTGTCAAACACATTTCCCGAAAAACATGTGCGAAACAGGTTTTTTTAACCATTCTGAAACCAGCTTTTTTACATCGATGACAGCTAGAAGTCTTTTGGCACATTGCGTCTTGGTTCTCAGCAGTCACCCCCACCAACTGTTGATCAGTTCCAAATGTGAAGTGCTTGCAGTGTTTGACTGATTCACCAGTAAGCAATATGTTTGGTCAGCAAGCTTTACAAACTTCTGAAGGTTTCTGACATTCTGTGCTGATCTGAAAAATTCAAATATTTTATGTGGCTTGTGGTCTGTCAACATGTTCCTTTACATAAGTGACTGAATCGGTCGGGCACCAGAGATTCCCAAAACCACATTATAAATTGATAGAATACATGGTGTCTGGTGAACAGGCTCCTGCTGGACCTTCATTGTCATGTGGATAACTTTGTGAAATGGTCACAGTTTGCTAGGTTTGGACACCAAACCTGTTTTGGTTTGGTTTAGAAAGATTGTGGCTTGGTTTGAAAAATTTGTTGCCGTTGCATATGTGATGACAAAGTATATTGTGTAAGTTAAGGTAAGTCTATGTTGACTTTGGCTTTCACTCGGGGCTCAAACAGCAGCTCTGTGTTTGTTTGACCCATCCATCTCCCTCGACCTCTTCCATATCTGGAATTGCTTGCACTTTAAACTACATCACCTGACTTTTTCCTTTGCTCCTTTCACAATTACTACAGCCAATAAAGCTCACAACCTAACAATCAACATAAATTTGGATCATGAAAACCTGCTTGTACAGATGACCTAAGGGGGAGGACAAGATTCATGATTCAAGAATTTTAATAGTCATTTCGCCAAAAGGGTTTTAGAATAAAATACAGTTCAGGCAGACAGCTCAGGTTGAAATGTTTATTGGAGCAACAAATAAGCAAATACATGTTATGAGTTTGGCGTCCAGGCTCTGACTTCATCACTCCCCACAGATAGATTACAAAGATGTAGAGGAGTGATTAGCAAAATATATTGAACCCCCAATCGGAGCCTGCAGGTGGATGCTGCATGGCAGTCGGGCTGAAAGAACATTCAATGCAATGGTGCTGTTGCAGAGCAGCAGTAGCAAAGACAGCAGAGGGAGAGTTGGGACTTTTTTGCAGTTAAAATGGACCACAAAATTTAGAGGGTGCGATTGGCACATGACATGTGTGCAGCTTGAGCTGTCTGCTTGAACTAGCCTGCAGGCGTCGCGTGCTACTTAGAACCAGAAAGCTGCATGAATGCATTTGAGGGCTCAGGATAAGTTCAGAAATCTCACAGCTTGAGGAAGAAAACTGTCCATTAATCTGGCTATACGACAGCAGAAACTTACGTATCTCTTGCCAGGCGGCAGCAGGGCTAACAGGATATGACTAGGATGGATATTGTTTAATAATATTGTTTGAACTCTGGGCAGGCACCTCACCTCACTGATATCACTGAAAGCTGCTTGTGTTTCCTGATCATCTTTATGGTGGTTGGCTTTCATGCAGGCTGGATAAAGTAAAGAGCATTGACCTGTCTGTCATGGAAAGCCTGCTGTTTAATCATCTGATACCAATTTAACATAATTTGAAGTCATCACGCCCACATTGTCAGAAAGCTCAGCGAGTCATAACTTTTTTACATTCACCTTCTCTTTGTCGTTTTCACACTCATGAGGATATAAAGCTGTGGTCAACCTATCTGTGTCCTCAGGTCTCGAGCACTGACTCACTGTGTACACTCCTGCACCTGCCAGTCAAACTTTAACCAATTCATCTACGTTGTGATAGAAATCGAACCATCCTCGCCTACGTACTGTTGCACAAATACCTTAAACACTGCAATATTCATTAATTGCTCTAGTTGTTTATTTACCAGGATGGTCAGATATTAGTCCATTTTAATTACATCATCAGGTAACATCAGAATAACACACACACACACACGCTTGTACACTCTTCTGATAATCTGGTCCATCCTTGTCTATGCAGCACAGACTTTCTTGGTAAAAAATTTAGCAATGATGTGAAACTGGTGATGACTGATAACAAGGAGATATTGAAATCTATATGTGTAGTATTTGCAATATTGTTAATGTGCATTCATTGTGCGTTTGCACAGCTTACAACCAGTTCTGGTTGCGCTCCCGGTAAGTTGGGCTGATGGTATTGATTCTCTGACTTTTCGTTTTGCTGCATCGGACTGCCCTTTCTGGACTCTGGAGGTTGCACTCTCATTTTTGCCAAATATCTGTTGTCCTCACAGCTGGTGACCCTAGAAATACTTCCATGAACTTTCCTCTATTTCCCGAATAAGAACAGTAAATAGGAGGACGTTCTCCTTCATCAGGGCTTCACAGTTGGCTGCTGCCTTATCTGGTAGCTGTCAGACATGAGAAAGCACACATCCATGAGCGAGTCTTACAAGCTGTCAATGCAGAGAGCATGACGGACTTCAAGAAAATGTATTGTCATATAGGAATCAGTTTAAAATATAACAGTAGTCATCGTCGGACTGCTTAGTTCTCGACTTCCTAACCTCTCCATGCAGCAGCAGCAGGCACCTCTAACCGTAATGTCATTCAGTTTGTTACAAAGTTCTTTATCCGGCAGGCTGCTGACATCGAATGATAAACAAAGTGGGAGCCCTACATTTCTCAAAGTCCCCTGCATGCTGCTCTATTTTTGGAAATCAGCAGCTTATCTTGGCAGACCTTTGTGTGCAGAGTGAGGTTTAGACAAGTAAAACGTGCTTAGCCCTAAAACTGTCGAGGTCAGTAGTATTACCACTGCAGCCTGATGTTTGCACTGGTTTTCTGGTTGAGGCTAAACAGGATGTTTCATTAATGCTGTCTGGGCTTAACCATGTGGTACAATTAATATTTAAAGTGAAGTCATTAGGGGTGAAGATTCTGCTGAAAGCCTTTAAAGTCATTTTTGGGCTTGTCATGCCTGGCAAACTACAACGAGAGGGGGAGAGAGAGAGAGGGAGAGAATTTGAGGAAGCTTTATGATGCCAGCTTAGTGGCCCAAAATAGAGAAACAGGAACAGTCGCCTTACTTCTTAAAAGAATCAGGAAATGTTGAATGGAGGAAGGAAATTGCAAATGGTAATCAAACAAATTTTTGTCTATATTAAGGTCTTTTGTTTTGGCAAATCAGCCAAACGTAAACAGTCTACTTCGTCAGTTTGTTTTTGAAACTCTCCTTGACTCTTGAATATCAGTCTTATCCGCATTATCATTAAAAAATATTGAGCAGCAGGAGTTTAAGACGATGACGACAGCATGAGCACTGCCGATTGCATGTGCATGAGCTCACAAACAAAGCATAATTTTGCAGAAAAAAAAAGCATTGAACACAAGGCAAACATGCACAGATAAACATGCTGTCATAGTTACGAAACAAATGCATATGCTCGCATTAATGAAGATGCAAACGTAAGCATACACAGATGGCCGGATGTGTGCATACCCACTCAAAAAACCCACTCCATTCTTCACACATGCTTCACAAACGGTCGCAGCCTTCAGCTCTCTGTCACTTTGACCTGTAGGGGTCACTGTAGCTCCACAGCCAGAACCAAGTTCAACAGCAGAAGTGAATGAAGTGGCTGATCAATGAGTCCCCTGAGCACTTTTTTTTGTGACTTGGCCATTTTTTTGCAACACACTAAGAGATTGCTGCACTGAGTCCAGATGGAAGCAGTTTGAATCGAATCCTCCATCTCCTATTTTTTGAATGAAATCAACTGCAGAGATGTTTTGAGCTGTAGACATGTTTCTGCTTTGATGCACAGAATCTGAAGGCACAGTCAAGATATTCTCTAATGCAAATTAATCTAAATATCTCGGTGAAATATTGTTAAAAAGTTTCAATCACGATTAAAGGACTGAGTCCACCAAGCATGTGCAAACTTAGTCCAAGAGGACTCCAGCCAGCCGGCCACAGCTGTGGCTCTGATTAAGTCTAAAGTAGACAGTGAGGGAACAAAGCACAGTGCATTGAGGGTTTATCTGCAGGAGCAGCATGAATGGAGCATACTGTATTTAACCTGATCAGCCTCGTCACAAATTGATTGGCCTTACTGCCACACATTCATTGACTGACACCGAGAGCGGGCTGCAGATCAGCCAGTTTGCACGGAAATGATCTCTCCCGGATCAATGTCCTGTTGGACAGCAGTGGATGAGGCTGCTTTAGTGAGCCTGTGCTCCTTTCTCTCGGCTGTCTGATCGATATGATTAGCCTTGCCCTCGTCCCTCTGACGACTTGTTTGAAGCGTGAAAGCACTGCTGAGCTTGATGTGATGCAACAGGTCACCGTAAAAGAAGCTGTGTGTGCTTTCATGCAAACATGAGTAGATTAAGTCTTATACGTGATGTAACTCACATGGCAGTCTCATAATGATATCAGCATACTTTTGCATGTATTGGAAGTGCTGAGCTATGATGTTTTTCTCTCTGTGCCTCTGAGTTTGAATACATTGCTCATTAAAATGCAGTGATGGCCAGGGCTATGGAACAAATAAATCCTTTATATTTGTACATCCTACAGAGAAATGTCTTGGAAGCCATGAGACAAAGAAACTCCTTCCGCAGCAGCATTTTTGAAACAGTGGACATGTTTTCATTATGTTTTGCTGTGTGGCATCTTTTTAACAAAAATAGCATAAAGCAACTGCGTTGAATTGGTCAAACCATGGCAGCAGAACATGAAAGTGTTTTGTGGGTTAGTGTACGCCCACGTCATTTGTGCACTGAAGCACATACACACACACACACACACACACACACAAACACACACATACACGCAGAGGTTTGTGGAAGAGCAAAGTAGACCAATAAAGTGCGTGTTCAGGGAGCTGACCTTGAGCAGCTGTGTTTTTGTAGGTGTGTGTGTATGCACATGAGTCTGTGTGCGTGTGTCTCGTGCCTTTCAGCCCAAAGAGGTCTCTGTCTGCTCTGCAGACTGGTTCCTACCAGATGTTGGGGAAGGAAATACAAGAGGCATCTTGAAAGTAGCCCCGTTGTGATCGAAAGCAGCTGCTGGTTCCCTGCAGCAGACACACACTCACTGACTGAAGTGTGAATGGGAGAAAAGAGAGGAGGCCTCGCTGAAGTGAAGCTAAATGCGCTTCATGTGGGTGGTACTGCCGAGACCTTCTGTATGGAGGAGTTAGTTGAGGAGTTGGTCTCTGTATGAGTTTAGCATGAGCGTTGGTAGGAGGTTAAGGAGCGGAATAATGTCTTTAGGCACAATTTTTATTTACATGTGCTGCCACTGGATCAAGACTGTTTGTGATGAGCCACATTACCGTAAGCTTAATTCTTCACACCACACAGAAAACAAATTTGAGGAAAAAACTTAATTAAACATCCAAATTCAAGATGATTTTAAAATATGCGCTAACAACATAAATATACATAATCCTGGGAATTGTACAAAACATGTTATGGCTTATTAGTTTTCCTCCGAAGCTTCAGTCTACACCAAAACAAATCTGGGATGTTCCTTGGTTTCTGCATTCCCTTTGACACAATGACTCTAATGACACTGTAAATGTGTTAACAATGCTTGAGCTTGTTTTAGCTGCCTCATATTCTTCAAAGTGCTGACAGTCCCCCTATTGATGTGTCACACTGAAACCTGCAGGCTCTCAACTTAACGCTCATTCTGGGAGTATGCCAGTCATTTCCAAAATTCAAGGGAAATGCTCCAATATTGTTCCTCTCTGCTTCACAGGAGCACATAGACACTCTTTTACATTATCACAGTGTGTGTGTGTGTGTGTGTGTGTGTGTGTGCGTGTGTGCTTGTTGTGGTTGTTTGCAGGCGAAACAGACCAAAGGGAGGTGGGTGTTTATTTGCCAACATGTGCCACAGCAGGGAAGCCTCAGTCGAAGGTTTAACCTAAAACACACATGAACTTTACTTCAATACTGTGACCTTAAGCAACTGGGCATGTTACTCAGAAAAAAAGGCTACTTACACACAGTGCGTGTTGATGAAGTGTCCAGTGAGGCTCATTGTATGGAAAATACGATAAGTGAAAGACTCGCGTGTTTTTCTTAAAACAATAGGCACTTTGAAACCAGTTAGATTCAGTCATTTACATCATAACCATGGTGATGCGACGGCTCGCACTGGGCTGTTTTTGTCCTCACTTATTTTTATTTTAAGAACCTCACATGTCCTGTCAGCAAATGTTAAAACTCTCCTCCTTCTCTACACGCAGTGGCCCACTGACCCAGCTGCCAGCCATCCCCATGTGACCTGCCTCTTGCAACTGGCTGTCCCGTGTGCTTTTAGCACATAACCAGCACACGCGCATAATCTGAGAGGCTGCAGCACGTGAGGAAACTGATGATGCTCACTCGGTCTTCACAGTGTAAAGCCGGAAGATTAATTTTAAAAATGCAGATATTATAGTTATCAAAAAGCAGGCATATTTGTACTTCATAGATAAACGTGCGATTTGACATATTTGTGTGGATGTTGCTAAATAAAAATTGTGTGAATGGGTCAAGTGCAAGTGAAAAGAGGTAGTGTAGTTGATAGTGATGAGGACTGATAGGAAGGCATTGCTTTAGTGAGAAAATGATGAAGGGCGAGAGGTTAGGATGATAATATCACATTTCTCTTTCTTCCTTTTTCTCGCTTTATCTCTTTCTGAACAAAGGCATAAGAGGAAACACCCAGGGTGCAGGCTGAGGCTGGAACCAGCTAGATCAGACCGGTAGCTGTTTGAGGGAAGGGGGAGGTGAAGGAGAAGGGAGGAGGAGGAGGAGGGGGAGATGGGATGAAGTAGAGCAGAGGATGGAGAGAGAGTTGCGGGTAGAGGACAGGGATGGGAGAAGGAGGGCTGGAGGAGGGGAGAGGTGGAGGTTAAGTGATTTGGGCACAAGTGGAGATGGATGGTCTGGCAGGCAGACAGCTCGGGCCCCATTCCCTCAGTGATGTAATGCATCAGGCAGATGTTATTTTTAGCCACAGTGGTACAGTTAGCAAGGTTAGCATCAGCACACAGGGCTATCGATCAGCTGCAGAACTCACTGGGAGGATGAGAGCTGCAACCAGCAGCAGGACAAAGTGGCTGCTCTAAAATAGTGTGTTTGCTGTGTGCGTCCTGTTTTTGCAGCATTTCTCCCATCTGCTTTGCCTGTAGGCAAGCAGCTATTTGGTGGCTAGCTTTATTTTGTTTTGTACTTTTTGCTAATGCTTCATATGTTATATTTGTTGTAGTTCTTTGCAGTTTCACTTAAAAAGGCCCTTTCCAGTTGTACCTGTTCCATCATTTACCACTGCTGACTTAAGGTTGGGCAAGCAGCATTAGGTTTCTTTCAGAACTACTTATCATATCAAAGTGAGGTTAAATCTTGTCTACTGATTAGTAGAATCGTTCCCGAGGTAGTGGCAGATCTGGAGCGGTCTCCTGGGTGCCTCATAGCCACCAAACAAAGGCGAGCTCTCTGATTGGACATTTAGCTCAGGAGATGGACCAATAGTTCAGACTTAAGTTCTTAGGCCTGATGAGAGGGCTGTAGAAAACTCTGTAGAAGAGGAGTGGCTTTGTTTTCTTCTTTTTATATGGATTCTCAAAGGTCTTTTTATGGCCTCTGTCTCCAGCAGTGATATCTCCTTTCGATACACCATATGTCCTACAGGCTCTCTAATCTCACAATATCCTGGGTGTTGTCGACAGAGTCGCATGAGCGTGAGACCGCAGCTTGATATGTAATCTTTTCTACAATGAGGTAATAAATTAGTAGCGTTCAGGCATTATGTGTGAGAGCTTTGGCGGTTCCTGTTTTACCAGACATTAGAGCACGCACATGGCACACACTGCACTGACATGACTTGTATTTAGAGTCCTGCAGCACCTCCCAGTCTCTGTTTTTAATAAGTCTGTAGCCTGAGGGTCTAGACAGGTCGACTCCTGGTGTCTTACACAAAAGGGAAGGAGGCCTGGGGACAAAGGCCAGAGCAAGATGTGCTCTAATAAACTCTACATCCACACCTGTCACCTCACCTACCCTACTAACCCATCCCTGTGGCAGGTCATCATTGCTGCACTGCTGACATGTACCTGCCGTATTGTCACAGTGGACTGAACAATGGCCACAGTTGTAACCCTGACCCCCATACCTACTTAGATAATCTCAGCTAAAAGGGCTCCCCAAAGGCCGAATCCATATCAATCCCAGCCCTGTAACATACTTTGCTGCTGACCTGCTGAGTCTGTTTGTTGTGTCATTTCTTCATCTGGGCTCAAGCATCACGTGTAGAACAAACGGATATAGTTTGAGCTTGATATGTCCGACAAGTCCCGTCCGTCCTCACAATAGAGAGTCTGTAAATAAATTGTACTGTCACGGTTCATTCAGTCAGTCTGATCATGTGTTGACAACTGCCTAAATGATTAGTCAGGTCTGTCATAAAGATGATTGACCGCAATTTACCAGCATCGCACTCATCTCTCCTTTGTTCAACTCTATAGTCACGGTTATGTGTTGCGTGACATTTAGCAGTGCGAGTACATGCAGTTTGTTCGTCCTGAGTGTAATTACCTCCAGGGAGGGTGGACAACTCCCTTATCTCTGTCACACCCTGTTTTCACACTAGTTTCAGAGTAGAGAACTTCAACTGGTGTAGTAAACAGGCTGCAGTTCATACCAGGCTCAGATTACAGGAAGTTTGGGATGTTTTTTCCTCCAAAATCTGGTTTAGGACCTTATTTATTTGTGTGTACCTCTGCCACACTTTCTACTGCAGAGGAAATGTGAGACAATGTTATTGAGAGCTTCTGCAGAGTTTTTAACCCCAAACTTACATAATTTATTAAGATTTCCTTTTAGCCTCATAGCCTAGTACAGCCAGATTAACATGAGCATTTAAATGGCAGAGCTTTGCTGCTTTGGAACACACGATCTAAGTACTAAATGCTCCAGAGGGGCACCTGTTTCTGTGAGGCATACAGAAACACTGTGAGTAGTTAATGATATTTTAAAGCAGAGTTTCATGCTCTTCCCTGCCATTTTTGCCTCATGACATTAAAGGAGGAGTTTAGTTTTTTTTGCAAATTAAGCCTTATAATAAGGATGTTTATCGACATATATGATGTTCTACAGCATTATTATGATGAATGGAGCAGTCCTGAGAACTGGAGTTCATTGCTTATGTCACCGCTAGCTGAATAACAACGGAGGAGCATTTGCACTCAACTAATCCACCAAGACATGAAATTCACCAAATATTTAGTGGTGTCCTCTCATGTACTGACACTATAACATGAAACTAAACAGGGATATATAATCTGAAAACGGCTCTTTCAGCTGCTTCATGAAACAAACAAACAAACAGCCATTTCCAGGTTATATATCAGTGTTTAACTTTATGTGTTGTTGTCGAAACAAGAGAGGGCACTACTAAACATTCGGAGAGTTTCACGTCTTTTAAAATGAGCGTTTGTTGTATTTTATGACAGATTGGCTGAGTGCACATGCTCCTCCGTCGTTTTTAGCTGGTTGCAGCCAGTGATGAGGTCAGCAACAGGCTCCAGCTCTCAGGACTGCACAATTCGACATAATAATGCTGTAGAACATTGTATATGATCGTAAATAACCGTACTTCTCCCTTTAGTGTGATATGTTATTCAGACCTTAGGAAGCAGCGACATTAGAGTGTTATGCAATAGGCAGGTTCTGTCAAGGTGTGTGTACCTGCCTGTCTGACTCTAACCTGCTGAT
>JAQLOL010000022.1:11267312-11282749 GCA_029783665.1 Naso thynnoides
ATTCATCACGACTAGTTCTCGTTTTGACCTGAGCCAGGAAGTTCCCAGCCACAAACAAAGAGACACATGCACATCACATCTCATTCGCACCACTGTACACTGCACACACCCTCTTTTAAACCCTTTGCTGTCCTTTCCCTACGTGGCCTCTTCTTGCTATCTGTAATGTCGTCATTTCAACGCAGGTCATCCGTTTCAGTGGCTCAGTTATCCCTGAAACTTTTAGGCTGTAGTAAATTGGTGTTTGAGGATTTGGCTTAAAGCTGTCCCATGTTAAGACACTAGTAAACAGGCATGTCAGTATTGATGGTATTGTTGCTGTAGATAAAGACAAATCTAATTTAAATAAATGTAAATAATAAATTACGGGAATAAGCTGAGTCAAAGGGATTGGTGGTTATTGTTACAAGCCCCTCACATGCCAGATGATATTTTATCCCTCTTCAATTCCATGTGCGCTCTCGGTTCACAAGGCCACAAAATTACAACATTTCTCGCTTGATAGTTTCCCCATTGTTTTGCTTTTGAGAGGATTGATGGTCTGGCCGGATGAAGTCAGCTCTCTGCCAAAAAAACACAAGCCCGCCACGTAATCTTTGTTCCCGTAAGCTACCTGAGCTGCCTGTCCGCTCAGGCACAGTTCCAGGCAGCCAGGGCGGGCACACATTTCCTTTCCATGCCATCCTTCCCACTTACACCCCGCGGGGCTTGGAGCACGGACGGGAAACTGACTCATGATTCTTATTTTTTTTAGAAAGGCCCTGGCTTTTCCCTTTAGTCAACAGGAGGATGCAGACGGGGTTAGTAAGAGCTGGAAAAACCAGGGATGGTTATTTAGGGTTTTCCTGATGGTTTTCCAAAAGGAGTAAAAAAGAAAATAAAACCTACTGAAGACTGAAGGTACACACGGAAAGAGAACCTGCAGAGAAAAGACATTTGAGAGGTGACTACGTTGACATCACCCCACTCAAACAGGCAAAGGTTTAAGGTGTCATCCGAAGGGCATGTCACATAATATCATTCTTTATTTAGAGTAACCTCAACACGAAACAAGCCAAACAAATGAAAGCTGTGTGGGCATGTATTGAGTGAAAAGCAGGCCATGTCACAGCTCTCCGTGTCTGTTTACCTGGTTGCTATAGAGACTGTCTTGCTAAGCAAATGAGCCTAAATCATAGGGTGGCAACGGCAGTATATGTTAGCTTTTGTTTGATATATAAAAGGCTCATCTGGTCTGTCTAAGGAGCCATTAACTTGGCTTTGTCAAGTCAAAAAAAACAACTGTTGAGGTAACAGGGACGATTACTGTGTGTTAAAGGTAAGAGCAGTCAGTGTTAAGCAGAAACCTTCTTTTGTTACCTGGAGCTGTGCCTGCTTCTGTATGGCTGCTGAGTGTAATGAATATAATGTACATAACACTTGACACCAAGATACTGTTCACCTCACATCCCTCGGCTCCTGCTCTCCTCCATTCACCGTCTTTCTGCTCTGTGGCGCTGGCAGTGGGCCGACAGCCTGAAGGTTATGTAACAATCGCCCGGCTGCGTTGGCACCACCCTTCGCCAGTGCTCGAGGTTAATGAAGCTCTCTGATGGACAGCAGAGCGGCAGTATTTTCTGCTGCCCTCATGGGTTTTCCACACAGTCCTGCCTCCAATGTTACAAATTGAATTTTGGCCCCGATGCGATCCGCCTACTAAACTATCTCTCCCTTCCTCTCCCTCTCTCTCTCACGTACACACACTCGCATACACACTCACCACAAGCTGTTTTCTGCAGTGATTCTGCATTGCCCTTTTTCTCCATTATTTGGACAAGTGTTACACCCACAGATTTGTACAAATCTTTGTGTGTGTGGGATGGTACAAAAGGAGCATATTTGTCAGTGTTGTTTATGTTTGTATATTTTTGCCCTCGCCTGCGTGGCTTGCTGCATGGTGATGTAACAGGTCTGCAGTATAGGATGTCTCTCTCTGGGAGGCGGGCAGGGGGCTATATGAATCCTGCTTTCTCCTTTAAAAATGTATAGATGAAAAAATGAGCAATGAATTGCCTCATGCGCAATATGACCCTCTGACACTACAAAGAGAACTGCTCCTGCCTGTGTATGTGCCAGGTCGTCACATAAAATGTCACCATGTCCTTTAAAAAGAGCAACTATGTGCATGTGGACAGAAAATAATGGTCATTAAAACCATGCAGCAGCAGCTGCTGCTGCTACTTTCTTGGCTGGAGGATGAAAGGCTCATTTACACACGGTGGTTTATAATTCTAAACTTGACTTTTCCTCTCTATCTTCACAGATCTGCTTCCTGGTTTCAGCCTTCCGTGGTCGAATGTTTTCAGAGGACAGCTGTGCTGCTCTGGCACTCTTCTCTCACTATTTCCACCTCAGTCAGTTCTTTTGGATGCTCATACAGGTAACAAGCAAAAATAGACGCTCTTGACACTACACAGCAACTAAAAATCCCAAGCTCCTTGTAGCATTAAACTTAAATATTTGGACAGAAGCTTTATTAGGTCTATTTGATTTCTACTAGTTTTGCTGTAATTGTTGCCATGCAGCTAAAAAAATCATCATTCATTCATGCAGAGGTATTCGTTCTGCATGTTAAACTGTCTGTCCAGTCTGCAAAGCCTCAACAAAGATGTCCATTGACCAGGCCTTCATTCAGACAATGGCCGAGTGTTCAGCTGTAATTCAAGAGGATCAATAAAGTGGGTCTGTGGTCAAAGATAAACAGTGCAGTGGATGAAATGCCCTGACATATACAGTACTGCTATATGATTCTTTTCACTTTTAATTCTTTACTGTAGTTTCTTGAAGCTAATCTGGATATCACTATTTTTTTATGACATCTATTTCTGATCAAAGGGCATCTTTACGTAAGACCCCTGTCCTCGTCCCACTCAATTTCCTCATGGTTTGGCATAAACAGGGTTCTCATTCTTTCTTCTATCCCGTATGTGACGCATGTGTTTTTTACGTAATAACCAGGGAAACTTCATTCCTCCACCACGAGGGCTTAGGCAGGGTTTGATTAGAGGGTGAGATGAAGGTACCAGAACGCTGCCTGACATGATCTTTGACCCGAGGCTGGTACCACTTAGCAACACCTCACTCCGGCAGCCTCTAAACCCCCTCTTTCTTGACCATCTACCCTCCACGTTTTTCTCTTTTTTGTGACATAACTCCAAAGACCAAAGGCTGACAGGCAAATCCCCAATTTGTAGCTTAACACACGTACATGCAGAAGAATTTATGGATAATTAACTCTAAAATACCTACATAAATACTTTTTTAGCTGCAGATTTTGTTCAATTAAAACATACATTAGACTTACAGTATGCAAACACAACGCCAAAATATATAGAAATCAGTTTTTAGCTGTCAGTGTAAATCTTGTCTAAGCCAATTTTCATCCTTCAGATACAGTAAAGATGACTTATGACCTGCTGATTAAACTCAGGAATGTGGTGAACGTGGTCTAGAATTTGTCATCCCCTCACAGAGAGGAACACAGCCTCAGGGAAAGACCCTTTACCTCAGCTGATAACCCTCAAACAAAATCCTGCCCTGCAATAAAAAACTTATTTTACTTCATGAATCATTGTTTGTTTGTTTCTGTAGGATTTTTTTTTTCATGTACATTAACAACGATAGCAAAAAAAAAAATTCATATCTTATTGTTTTGTTTTGTTGCTTCCGTCAGATGTGTGGACTGAGGTCACATGACCTGAACTCGAGTCAGACTGGAGTCCCAAATTTGATGACGATTCGATGTCATTAGATTCAGCAATATCATAAAATACTTCAGACATGACATCAGTGACTTCACCTAAACTTCAGCTTTTTATTTCCTTCATACTACGAATCACTATATTTCCCTTCACGTCCTGAAGTAAAGGTACTTTAGTCACATAAACAGCATACGGTGAAATTTGGTCTCTACATTTAACCCATTGCTGAGGGGCAGTGGGCAGCCACAGCGCAGCACCCGGGGATCAACTCCAGATCTTAGCCAGTTCCTCAGTACTGACTGGGGATAGACCTACCATACATGTTTTGACGGTGGAGGAAATGGAGTATTCGGAAGAAACCCATGCAAACACAGGGAGAACATGCAAACTTCACACAGAAAGGCCCTGCCCTGGCCAGGAATTGAACCCAGGACCTTCTTGCTACAAGGCGACAGTGCTAACCACTAAGTCACCGTGCCGACCAACTAACGCTAATAATTTCCAGCAAGTTGAGAGTCGATATTTATTTTAGAATTGACTGCACACCAATTTATATTTACTTAGTGATGGCACACTGTGTTATGAAAACTGTAATGAAAGCTCAGGCCCAAATAATATTCCACATTAAAATGGGAAATGAGGTCCATTGTCGTCATAACCAAAATCTCTTAAAACTGTCGGTCTGCGTCAAACCATGAATTAGATAACAAGAATCTGTACAAGTCACTCAGTCTGGGCTAAAACTGGGTTCACCACGTAAACATGGGAACCAGACCAGCAGCCTGATGAGACCTTTCTCCAAACAACGTTCTCATCTCCCCCCCTTTTTTTCCTCTCCTGTCCCCCTCTTGCATAACTGACTCCTGCATTGTTTCCATTGCTTCTCAATCTTTTGCGTGTGACGTTTGTAAGTGAAAGTAATTGTTGTTTATGCAGTGGATATAATCTCTCCTGGCACATAACTTATTATTTGTGAAGTATTACAAGAGCAGCTTTTTAAAATTGTCAGTGTATTATGACCACAGTGGAGTTAAACTCGAACAAGGCAGTGCAGTATGCATATGTTTGCAGAACTTTTACCAGATGACCTCTGAGATATCTTAAGGGATAAAGGCTCATGCCAAAGGCTTTCATGTGGATTAAGAAGTGTTAGAAATTGGATGACGAGAACTGGCAGTGAGATGACATGTTTGACGTAAAAAGTGGGTTTAGACACACATGGTACTAGTTAATATGGTGTTATGATCTAGTGCAGAAAACATAAACTGTGATTCACTCCAGAGGGAGTTCAAATAAAAAGAGAAATGCAGTTTGGGAAAAAATAAACTCCTTTTTTCCTGATTTTTATCATCGCACTCAGTCACCACTCACTTTTCTCTTAAATTGTCCTCGTTTTTAACACCCCTGCCAAAAGAGTATCTTCCTTTTAGTC
This sequence comes from Naso thynnoides, assembly GCA_029783665.1. NCBI lineage: Eukaryota > Metazoa > Chordata > Actinopteri > Acanthuriformes > Acanthuridae > Naso > Naso thynnoides. The sequence goes on from JAQLOL010000022.1 coordinate 11,272,485, forward strand.
AGCAACAATAGTAGCTGACAAAGAAAACATTGCTGCCACTTTGGCTTTCATTGATGTGTGGCACTAAAACCGTTCTGTCCTCACCAACGTCTCAGTATCGACCCCAGCAGTGTCTCACTGCTCATTTTTCCCCGTATCAGGTAGCTGCTTTCAGCCGAGTGTCTGATATGTGCGGGCGCCAGCAGCCCATCTCAGACCATGAAGAGGACTTCAAATCAATAACTGCAGTGTGTGTGAGCATGCGTGTGTATGTGAGTATGTGCATATCTAATAGTTGGGAATATGCCCTGACATAATGCCAGAAAACGGCCAATAATTTAATCAGTATCCAGGCCAGCTCTTTCTTGAGCACTGGGGGCTCGCAGAGGCAACCTTAGCTTTCTGAGAAACTGCGTATTATTACATAACAATACTGTGCAGCTCTTTCAGCCGGGAATGACCTGCTAAAGCCTGAGCACTGGCATCTAGCGTGTTTCTACCCTGTTTCCCTGTGATAGTAAGCCAAACAAACAGCCAAACGGGCTGCCAGTTTCGCAGCTTTGTAGTTAGATGATACCTGCCAGTATGTTTCTGGTAGACAAATGCATTTGATTGTAATAGAGGATGGATGAGGGGGGAAGCTTCAGGCTAGTCAGTCTGTACAACAGCCATGTGGTCGAACAGACAAATGATGAGTTTTCCAACAATGCGTCTGCTGTAATAACACTTATAGGATCAGGTAGCCCTGAATTAAAAAAGTACTAAGCTTTGGTTGCATTCAGCAGTGCAGATTTTCAGCTGTACTTGTGAAGCTTACAAGATTTTGTCTTACAAGACCTTGTTCTGCTGCACTCCTAATGTAATCTGAATAATCCGCAGAACACTTAAAGCTGTGGTAGGCACCATCTGGAAATCAAGGTAGTTGTAGCATGAGATCCTAAGGAAGCGACTCTGCTGCAACCTCCCCTCCTTGTTTTTGCTCTGGCTTGTGTTTTGTGCGTTGTCACTCTCTCTTTTAAGTCCAGTTGGCACCAAAGATTCACAGTGAGACAAAACAGTCGCAGGGAAAGCTGCAGCGGTGTAAACTGGTCCGTCTGAGCTCGACCCAAGCCGGCTGACGGTGTTGCCTGCGACTCAGTTTGTCAAGTCGTCAGAGACCTGTTTTAGAACTTAAGGCACGTCACTTGTTTCAACAGCAAATCAGCTTGTAGTGACATCACCAGTCGCTAAGAGGTGTAAAGTAGAGCAACAAAAAGGAACATGTGCTCTTCAAGATGACTCGCAATTGGCTAAAATGTGTCGATCATGGTCTGAATACAGAGCAAAGGAGAGGTAAATAAGTCTAATGTTCTTTCAAACAACCTAAATTACAAAATGCTGAAAGGTTATAATGAAATTTTTGCTCAAAGACACTAAAAATAAACAGCCTATCTCAGCTTCAACAGTTTGCATGGAGGTGTTTCTCCAATGAAAAGTGGATCCATATAATTATTGAAGATCAATGGAATAATTCAGACAGGACATGCTAACAGCAAATTACACTCAATACCTCTAAATCTGGACAAATAAAACCAAAATAATTGCATTGCTAGGCAACACTATATGTTGGATATATATATTATTTGAAATTTGGTTCGACCTGTCCTTATAAACAGTTAGCACAGCGATAAGACAAATAAGTATAATCAGTCAACAAGCCAACAAGCCAAGTATATTGATCTGTGTCCCAGTCAATTAGCCTGGTAAAACATTATTCCCATGCTGCAGCATTCAGCAACAGTCTGTGAGCGATGGAGCCACTGCAAAGCAACAGCTCAGCACAAAGTTACCCACAATCCCTTTACCGTATGAACACAGCTCCACTCACCGAGTAAAGGCCTCCCTTGAATCCGATCAACGTTACACAACTGGAGTGTAGTTTTGTCCTGCATATGTGTGTTTGGGTTGTGTGTCCGTGCAATGATGTTTGTCGTGTCACCGGTTATACAATATGTTTATAGTTATGGGGGGAGATGGGGGGTTATCTGAGGGGGAGGTCAGCATCCCTTTAACTTCTGTCATTAGTTGCATCACAGTGCCTTCTGTGCAAATATCCTGCCTAAGCGTTCGCAGATGGATGGACAGTCACAAACATCATCAGCTGTCATTCATTATGGCTTTTTTTACACCGTTGCATAATGCTAATTACTGAGAACAGAAGAAGAGCTTCGATTGCTTTACTGATAATGCTTGAATCTTTTTTACTCCCTTTAAAATACAAGTTAATTCTTTTAAAGCTGTAAAAAGTTTGTTTTCAGTGAGGCCAGATTAAGTGAAGGTCACTGAGTTTGAAAGTGACTGAAATATATAAAGATATGTGATTGTGTGCTGAGGTCTTCACACAGGGATAAGACATTGAGGCTGTGTTGTAATCAACAGGTGTTCAGAAAGGCTGTTTACGTAACAATGCAGGGCTTAGTGTATCAGATGGATGATACTATCAAAGCCTGCTAGATTACTGAGCAAACATAACTATTGTGGGTGTAATAAAAGTGTGGCTGCATGTGTGTGTTTTAGTGCTTCACTCACAACCAAGGTCGAGCATTCTCAGTTCTCACAAGCCAACCGAGATGTAAAAATCCTCCAAAGTCCGAACATTTGCCTTTCCTCCCAGCATAAATAATGTGGCCTATTAAGGTGATGCTTGTGTTGTACTTATCTGTTTTTTTTTTTTCCTGCACACAAGCTGTTTTCTCAAAATGTGTCCTCAGGCAGTGAACTTCTGGCAAGTGCTGGTGATGAACGATGAGCACACGGAGCGTCGATACCTGCTCTACTTCCTGTTGGGCTGGGGACTTCCTGCTCTGGTCATCGTCGTCCTTGTCATCGTCCTGCTCGGCGGGTTCGGATGGAGCATACACAGTGTGTACGGACTGGTTCAAGGAGATGTGTGAGTGCACAGTGCAAAACACATACTGACAAACACATACACAGTGGAATAGTGGAATAGACCCAACAGCAATGTAACCTGTTTTCAGAAGAGGACTTTTGAAAGTGTTTTTAAACCGGTTTGAGTCAGTCACAGTGACCTCAGTTTCTCTTTTTAGACTTAGGTGAATTCCACTTCAGGCCAGAGTAGAGCAAACAGAAAACACCTGAGCAGTGACATCATGTGAGGAGGTAGTTTGCCCAATCAACTTAATGACTAAATACATCTCCCCACATAGAAACTCAAGTCTTTACTTTAGGGGTGGAGGCTATCACGCAGCAGGGTGCAGAGGAGGGAGAAACTTTAAATAACCAGTTCACTGTGTAGCTTTGTGTGTGTGCGTATGTGCGTGCATGTGTACGTGTGTGTACGTACGTACTTGCATTCTTGCATGCGTGCGTACAGGCTAAAAATAACCCATTGCCATCTATGTATCAAGCAAATGAATGCAAGAATATTACAGGTGAGGTCATTTTGCACAAAATCTCCAAAATGGTCCCTAACAGCTGTGTCTAAGTTGAAGTGTGCTGTGTGTGTGTGTGTGTGTGTGTGTGTGTGTGTGTGTGTGTGTGTGGTGGTAATTGACAAAGTAAACCTTTCATATTGCAGTTGAAGTTGAAGTTTGATGGATGATAAAAAACACTGAACTCACATCTTAATTTTAGCTTTTGGTCTCACAGGCGTGGCTGTTATCCTGAGGATCGAGTGTGTGCAGTGTGCATGTTTCCTGTGGGTGTGTGTGTGTATGTGAGACAGTGAGTGTACACATGAGAAAATCAAGGATACAGAGGAGTATTCAGTGTCCCTGGAAGTGAACCTTCCTCTCTGAGGGAATGAGGCAGCCTCAGAGTTTCCTGTCTCTCTCGACTCATGAGTGTAAACAGGTCGCTGTCTCGTTTTCTCACAGCTCAAGCTTCGCTCAGGTTTCACCCTGCATGTGTGCAAACAGGTGTCACACTCAGACTGTGTGTCAGTGAGTGTTTTTATGCATTATAATTGTGTTTTTGTGTCATACATACTGTGTATCATAACAACAAAAGAAGTGTGGTGGGATGAAGACAATGGGGAGTAACAAATCTCCGTTTTCTCCCTGTTTTCGTTATATTTTTGTTTTCTTTATTGTCATCACGTTCATATAATCACTGCTGAGGGTCGTCAAAATCCTTTCATTCATTGAGCTGTAACCTCTGTGGTTAGAAGCTCTTGTTACTGCTCTTTGGGGTTGATTTTAATCACTTCAGTTAAATTTTTACTGTAGCAAGGTTTTACATCTTTAATTGCATTTCTTAAATTTAATAGAAGCCTTTAAATTTAGGTATGGGTGAATAAGAATGTCATGAACTTAAAACTGCAAGACAATTATGAAAGAAACATAGGTAATAATTAAAGACAGAAAAAGTAAAATTTAAGGCTTTATAAACAGAAAATTATGTGGCACTTTTTTTAGTACTTTTTTAATGTCCTGTGTGTTGATTTAGATAGGAGACAATTATAAAATGATTAACTACTGTGAAAGTAAATAATTTATGATGTTACTTTTTGATCAAATTAAAATCAGGCATTGCTGACTGTCTTTTGCTCCCCAAACAGGAAGTTAGCAAATCAGGTGTGTTACAAACATGGACTAAAAACAAAACTTACAGGCAATCAAGTTGTAACCTAGTGCATTTCCCTGCATGTTGCAGTAGATGTGAAAATATAATCTAATCTTACGTGGATGAGTGTAACCTTACCTGTTTGGACGGGTGTGTGTTTGTGGATGACTCACCACTAGTCAGGTGGTCGCCTCCCTCGACCAGCTCCCTCAGAAAACTCTCTCGCATCATCACGAAGCCCCGTGGTAATCTTATTGATTTACATTAATCTGATTGATTGACTCTCACATGAGAGAAGATCGATTTATTTTAATTACTGCTAAATTGAACTTTTAAAATAATTGTACATTTTTTAGTCAAACTGAAATCGTACTAAATCGAATTTCTCAGTGTTGAGCTAATACACCCAGATAATGTGATTGGAAGTCGAATTGCTCCTGCATGTGTACGCCTCAACCAGACCCGCGCTGACCAAAGCAATCTGCGCTTGATCAGTAGTCCCCACCGCGATCTTTGACCTGGAACTTGAACAGCATAAATTTGTGGAAGAAAGCCAGTACAAATACAAATATCCCGTAAGCATGGGGGGAAGCATGCATTGAATTTGTACCAAAAGTAAAGCACAAATACGAAGCGTACAGCACTTCAAAGTTGTCCATGTTTTCACCGTTCAACATGGATTTCGCTAGCCACTTGCTAACTTGTTTGTAGCTTGCTTCCATAACCGGAAGATCAAATAGCAGCCAGCCGAATGGGGCATATCGCTGTCTACCGTAGCAGATTCAGACAATAAATTGATTCTCCCTCAGCCCTTGTGTACTGAGACAAGGACAGTAGTCCCATTAAATGGCCTTATCGAGCAATAAAAGTAGCTCAACTTAACTGTGCATGAAAACATACTGGTTATCTTGTGAAACTTTCTGTACAGTAGGATCTCAAACTCCCACAGGGCCACAGCAGTACAAATATCCATAGTCCGGCTGTCTTGCTGGGATCAAGTGATGCAATACTTTATTTGGCATACCTCGTGTTATGTTATGGCTAGCACAGCTTCAATTATATCTCTACGAAAACTCAAGCCAGTTGTGAGGTCCTGTCTGTATTTTATGCTCCCACCGAATCAGGAGTGGAGCTTGTTTTGTGAAAAGGACAAAGTCACATGAGTGTTTGGATAGTTGTTTGGCAGTTACAGTTTACATGAGGATGTTGATTTTCCCAGAGAATTTTTTTTCCCCAGTTTTCCTTAATAGAAGAAGAATATGTTGATTGGACAGAAGCTGAGAAAGGACTCTGGGAAAGCAACAGAGAGATAAATAGTAAAAAATAACTGATATAAACCAAAAGATAACCTGTAGGAGAAAAAAACTTGATAGTTATTCCCCTTTTTGATACTTCTTTCTCCCTTTTTGAACCTTTATATCTTGTTGATTTCATATTTAGGTGGTTATTAAACCAGAAATTCACCTCTCTCTTAAACTTTATCCTTGAGAAGAAAATGAAGCTAATGACATTGCATAACTCACTTTTATATTTCTTTTAAATGCAGGACAACTGTATAACTGTTATTTGTTCTATGAAAAGTTTTATCCCTTAAATAGAAAAACACTTTAAAGCGTCTTTGTCTCTAGATATTATCCTGCTGTAGCTGCAGGGTGACCTGGTTGATCAAAGGGCCTGCTGAAGACTAAAGCTGCTGTTGAGAAAGAATGCTGTGAGTCTTAGAGAGGCTCAGAGGTTTCACCGGCCAGATCCTGTTTGCTGAAGTTGAATATAGAGCAATATAGGCTTGTAGTATGTTTCCGTTCTCCAGGGCTTTCCTTTGAGCCGAACGCACTTTTTACTTATAGCTTTTAAGCATGACCTCCCCCTCCTTCTCTTTTCGCATACATGTTTCTTCTTTCTAAATACACTAAATACGATGAAACAAACATCAGTCCCTCATGTATCTCTGTTGCTCTTCTAGGTGCTTCATCCCGAACATCTATGCAGCTCTGTGCACGGCGGTGCTGGTGCCTCTCATCTGTCTGGTGGCCGTGCTGGTCGTATTCATCCACGCCTACCAGGTTACTCAGCAGTGGAAAGCCTATGACGACATTTACCGCGGACGGACTAACAGCACAGGTACCCAACAGTCCTGCAGATTCGTAAACATGTGCACAAAGCCATAAATACATAAAATTATATATAAGCATAGATTTGAGAGTGTGCATTCTTGTGGTTCTCAAGTCTCAAAATAAAATTGCTAACATGTACAGTCACATACCCTCATGAGCAAGACTTTATCTACCTCTATTTGTGGCTGAAAGTTTCAGCCCCTATTGTGCTCAGCTTACAGGCTCTGTGTCTGTCTGCTGTTAGTGTACCAGAGAGATTCAAGATACAGGAACAAAGCATGAGAAACATGCGCTCTCATGAATAAAATCCTGCTGACGCTCTCACTTTTTTTTAGCATTTGACGTTTGACTTTATGAAATAATTCACAGCACACATCCTGTGTGTACCTCAGCAGCATGTGTGCGTGTTGGAGCTGCTGTGTTTCGCTCGCATGTGTTGTCCAAACAGGCAGCGTTCCTGCTGCAGCGCTGCTTCTGCCAACCTTGCAGTGGCAGACTCAGGTTGTTTGGAGAGCAGGGGCAAGAAAATTAGAAAAAACCTACTTCCTCTCTTTTTTTGCCATTCCAGCGGGCATTTCAGCACGCTTTTTCCAACCACTTGGACACTAGGGCACTTCACTAAAGCACATTTTTTTGTTGAAAGTGTAATTTAAAGGCCACTAGAAAGGCACCCATTAAGACACATTTTTGAGTTTTCTTGTTTTAGAGGGCACATCATCATATTTTTTTTAGCAAAGAGGCATCCTACTGGGCACTCAATGATGTTTTTACAATGTGAAGAGCAGCCAATAGGGCACTTTTTCCTTTTTTACCATTCTAGAAAGGGCACCTCTGTGCACGTAATCCAACAATAAGGGCACTTGGAGGTGGGGTGGGGGAATCGCCCCCTCTGCCCACTCCGTGAGTCCGCCAGTGCAGCCTTGTCTTTTTGTATTGAGTTTTCCTTTGAGAATTCCCATCAATAACAAAATGTTTTATTTGATTTTATTAGGAATTTAATTCATATTGAGTTTCAACAGAGAAGTGTGTGCTAAATTGTATTGATTATAATTTTAAAAAGAATATCCAGCGATCCCTCTTCATTCTGCCCGTTTATTTTTTTGTTTTTGTTTTTTTTATTTCTTGCAAATCATGTCAGCACTGAAACTATAGTGAATGTGGCTGGTATGATATTAATATGACTGCCAACAGATTAATTCTCCATGTGTGGCCCACGGAAAAAGGAAGTGGCACTCCTAATCTCTAGTGTTGCGTCGCTGCAGGCTGTGTGACTGTTCTGTTAACGTGGGCGTCAAAAAAAAAAAAAGAAAGAAAAGAAAAAAAAGGAAAAAAGCCACAGGTGAGGCGACGTGGACACGTTGCTCACGCGGGATGTGTGGACCGAGAGTTAAGGAGCTGAATGCAGGTTAAAGCAAAGCAGGTTTAAGCTTAATATATTTTACAGACCCTGTTCACAAACATGCATCCCTGGTGATCTGAACGTCAGTAGACATCTCTATGTACAGGTGTGAGTGGACCCAAGACTCATTGAGAACACATTTGGACTGTGTCATTTTTTTTGCGTCAAACAACGAGCAAAAATCCACAGCCACAGGCAAAACAGATTTTTAATGGCTGTAGTACACATAAATCACCATCTGATCTACATTTGGGCCACAGGTTAGAAACAGCAATGCATTTAGTCTTTGCTGTAGTTGAATAGAGGTTGTTTACGATGCCCTAAGTCATCGTGCTATAGTTTGGTGTGACTGAAAGAACCCAGTACTGGAATGGAGCATTGGAGGCATAAATCATGTACGTGTGTATTTGTATATAAGGCACTGAAGGTCTGATCACAAGTGGTCACTTGAGATGCATATGGTGACGCACTGACATACTTAGAGCTGTCCACTTGTGATGGGATCACCCACGACGCATATTAATGCCATTTATAAACAGGGTGAGACACTGATGTTCTTTGGGTTCATATGGCAACTCTAAATACTTTCCCCCACATCCAGTGTGGGGCAAAGTAAGGTCACTTAAAGCACTAAATGCACTCTGTGCTGCGCAGATATATGTGTTGAAACAGCCTCAAACGTGTACCTCAGGTCACATTCTTGTTTTCAGAGCAATAACCATCAAAGTTACGGTCAGTATGACTCTGTAGAATTAATTCAGTGCCATCAGTCACTTTGCCCACACATGAAGCTTCTAGCCAAACCACTCTGGTCACTCATTGTGACGGCTGTAATCAGTGGCCATCACTGAGAGTCAGCAGGCTTTAGCTTGTTTTGCTCAGTCAAGGCCCTCCAATGACAAAGCAAAGCCGGAATTAGTTCCAGTCCTTTGGTTGGGGAACAGTTTGGCCTCCACGCTGTGTGTGGCCTCTGAAGTATGTCGGAACCCAAAACCATTATTTGCTGAGCTGTTTTCATTATTAACCAGAGTAATTCTTTCTCATTGAAAAGGCAGAGGCTAAAGGCCAGCCTGCTGTATTTTACAGTGGACAGCAGAGATCAAGATTACCTTTCACTAAATGCTGAAGGAGATAAACAAAGAGGAAGCAGTTGGCATGGCAAATAAAGTTTCAGCTGCCTCTAAAATTTCTTATTTACCGACTGACACATTCCTGGGTTGAATATGTGTGTCCAGTTTTGTGTATCACAACTGTTTTCTTAAAAAGGCTGCGTGTGAAGGAGGATTTTAAATGAACGCAAGTAGACAAAATTAAACAGCAACATTCTTGAAAACTCATTTAGTAAAGGATCAGTGTGGTTGCCCTTTCAGTTTTTATATGACCAGGAAATGACACATATATGTGCACATGCATAATTAAGATTGAACACGACCTGGCCACAAACATCGATTGTGTTTAGTTACACTTTTCGTTTCTGTTTCTTTGTTAAATCATTTGGCAGAGTGATTATCAATATTGGCTTTGTCTCAACATGTTCAGAGTCCAAAATGTAATAAAACAATTGCTGCGGAAATGCCCATAATATTTTATTGTTCTTAACACAGGCTACGCCTCGGCTCATATCCTGAACTACAGTTTGTCTGAGTTGGTCTGAACAACCACGTGCAATTTTACAACAACTGTGATCAATTTCAGTTATAATGCTGGACTCACACCAAAGACCGTGTTTCGTCTGATCCCTGCCTTGGCATGTTATTTATTTTGTCAGATGTACCAGATAATCAGCCAAATGGTGAATATTTTTCGTGTGTTGTTTCATTAGTCCATGGCTCTTAGATCTTTAGATTGGCTCCTTAATTACACTCATGAATCGATTAGTTTGAGCTTCACCTTAAGGTACCCTTCCGTGAAAGGAAAAATGTCATCTTATTTGATGAGGAAATGTAAGTACATGAATTTAACTAATAACAGTTAACTGTCTAATTGACTTCATTTACAATCGATGCCGAGACATGGCAAATTTTTTCTGTAAGGTTCATGCAGAACCTGTTAGAAACCTGATGACAGTGAATATTTGGGCCACAAACATTTTCAAATACCTTACTGCAGCGAAAACTGAAGAGATAAGCTGAAGGCTAATCTGTGTGTGAGTGTGTGAGTGTGTGTGTGTGTGTGTGTGTGTGTGTGTGTGTGTGTGTTTAAGAATCACA
>JAQLOL010000022.1:11298957-11313753 GCA_029783665.1 Naso thynnoides
TTTGGGGGGTGGAGGGGGTGAGTAGTTAGACATTGCAGATGAAATCAGCCCTTTTTTTTCTTCACTGGCACAGTCTTTCTCCTCCGTCTTGCACTTTCCCCTGTTCAGTGGAAAACATCCATGCGTGCACGTCAGCCGTCCATCACACATTGTGGAGGGCACCACAAAAATCAAGCACACAGAACTTTGCAGTACAACATGTAGTTGTTACCAAAAATGAAACGGTCTACAGCTGATTGCTTTAAAAAACAAAAGGAGGAGAGAGAGGAGGAGGCCGGTGGTGAGGGAGAACCAACGAAAGGTGCTGACTCAGACACGACTGACGATGAAAGTGCGGCATGCAGGGAGAGACCGACTGAGCAGGTGAAGAAAGGAAATCACTGCTGTTAGCCACATGTAAATAAGGACAACAAATTCATCAGCATTCACGCTCATTAATTAACACCATGCTGTAACAAAAAACAAAAAGGGTGCGGCCAAGTCACGTGCTTGTGTGATCACCTGATAAAGTTGGTAGCACCAGTGCTACCAGTGAAAAAGTCAGTCTGGAGCCCTCTAATTGGAGAGATGATGCTGCATTTCACTCTGATCTCTCTGATTTGATCAAACCTTAAAAATTAGTCTCTTTTTGGAATTTTCCCTCAAATGATATTTATCAGTTTTGGCTTTACCTTCCATCAATGCGTCCCACCTTCTCCCTCCTTTCCTCGTTCCCTTCTTTTTTCCATGCCCTCATTCCCAGAGCTCTATTTGCCCATTCCTGCTCCTCCTTCACACATTTCTCACATCAGCTGAGCGCGACTCCACAGAGAACATTCACGGTCGCTTACTCTGAAAGAGCCACACTCACCCTCCTCTGGCCCATCTGCTTTAAACTGATTGTCGTTAGGTGACGTTCGGTGTAAGATTGTACGCATGTGAGTGTAAAAAACGGCCAGTCCTCCTATCTCCTATTTCGACACACACACCAACTCCTCTTATGACCTCTCTGTCAGATCAGCACATCACATGCGAGCACACACTTAAACAAACTGCATACAAGCAGCATTTCTGCACTAACCCCTCATCAGCTTTGTCCCTGGAGAATACCCTATAAGGACCGAGCTGGTGAGAGGGAAAGAGAGGAAGAGAGGAGAAAGGGGGCGGGTTTCACTTTGTTACTCCTGGGAACGCCTCCTTCCCTCCCTGTTGCTCCATCTCTCTCCACATGTAGGAATCCAGTAATCTTGTTTTATTCATGAGAGCGCACTCCAGCCTTTGAGATTTGGCTACAGCCCTGTGAGAAAAATAAGAGTGCCGACAAAGACCGCCAAGAGTGGCAGTGTGAGTGTTAGATGAGTGTCAATTTGTGAAGTGGATTGGTTGAACAGAAATTGAAGTGAGATTAGAATTGGGATAGTTGAATATAATTTTCGCTTCGAATAGCTCATTGAATGGTTTGAATCATCCTCTCAGAGAGGATACGACAGATCAGAGGTTCCCAGCGGTGCTTAGTTCACCTCACCGGACGTTCTGTACCAGTTAAGCCTTAGAAGCTTGTACGACATGCAGACACACACACATTTATGCATGTAAATGGACAGGTGGGGTATTCATAATAAATGAACCCAGCGGAAAACAAGTGGAGGGAATGGATTCATCCACCGCTTGTGGAACAAATAGAAAGATACACAGAAACAATGACAAGCTTTTGTCGTAAAAGGTTATAAAGTAAAATCTCTGTCGTCACTTTTTGTTTCATTTTCTGCCATCTTCTCTTTTTTTCTGTCGCTCCACTCTTGTTTTTTGCACCACCACCCCCCTCCCCCAAAATTACCAGTTTTCTGCCAAATAAAAGGCTGTCGTCTATCTTAACTGCGCTGACAGCATGATTTGCATGTTGTCTGGCTGATTTAATATGAAACCCTAAACCCACCAACCTTGCTCTCACCCCATGAACCCGCTGTGACCCTGTGGGTTGGCCTTAACCCTTCAGGGTGCTTGGACAACATGCACTCTGCATGACCCCAACTCTTCACAGACATGATTATATGGCTGACAGACGCAGCCATTCTCTGAATCAGGCGTGCATGTGTGTGTGTTTTTATGCGTGTAAGTGTATTAGTGATGAGGATGGTTGACCTGATTTTACCCTGAGTTCATGTGAATTTAATGTTTTCAGGCATTGAACAAATTTTTAAGCAACAAGAAGTGCTTTTGCATACATGTTACACTTCTTTTCCAAAGTGCTTTATAAGTTATTTGTATTATTTTGCTGCTGTTAAGGATAAAAGCTCACATATCAGGAACTTTTTGTGCCTTTAACACCGTGCAATGTTCAGTTATTGATGGGGGTGCCAAAAAAAAAATATATATATCACACGCATCACACAGCATAGTCATCTGCTAAGATTTAAACTTAAATATCAAGGTTCACTCAAAGTTCCAAGTTAATATCGACTATATATATATACCTATAGTATCATGTGCATGTGCTCACATGGCTGTATGCGCGTTTCTGCATGTTTCAGGTGTCAGCAGACTGGGAGCGAGCATCTCTGCGGCCCAGCAGTCAGCCCAGCAGTGTGTTTAAGCCAAGTCCTGTGATGGGGACGTACGCCACAGAGGGAGGCTTCATCAACACCAACCTGGTCGCCGCAGACGAGGAGTCGCAGGAGTTTGACGACCTCATATTTGCCTTAAAGACTGGTGAGGATCCCACCAACCACCGTGCTCTGCATGCTCACACACGAGATGCACTGAATTCCAGTTATCATTATTCTTTCGAAAATCTCCAGCTTTTGTTTGTTTCTCCTTTAAATTGCTGCTTGCAAACTTTCACATTACATCTCATTCATATTGCACATTTTTATTTGATTAATTTATTAACCCGCAAAGGGCGATCGATACATTTTCAGCATAAGGAAGGAAGGAGGTGAGCTATACAGCTCTTGTCACGTTCACATGAAGTTCAGCTCTTTGAGCGATTGCACAGAAAGTTTAAAGTTCAGTGGTTTTTCTGTTTCGGGTATTTAAGAATTGCAAATCAGCACAATCTGAGAGAGCATCTGCTCCTGTGTTTTAAATTTGTGTGTTCAAGCATTAAAAATGGTAACTGTGTCATGTTTTGTGTCAGTCAGACACATTACTTTAGTCAAACACTAAGTGAAAGCAAAACATCCTGTGAGTTCTTTTGTCCAGTACTGTTCCATGAAATATAAGAATAAAAACTGTCTGCTGGGCAAAATGTTTCCACAATCCAAAGCAATGCAGTCGCCACAATACTTTTTTAACCATTAAAGGAAAAACGCAGCATGGTTCCAAAATAAAAACTGTTTCACCCGACGAGGTACATGTGACTTAAATTAAAGACAAAGAGAGAGGGGGATATAACAAGTTTATAAAAATTGAAAAGAGAGACAGAGATGTTAAAACTTTGGCCTCTGGTGATTGAATCACTCAACATACTTGCAATATCTGTGGCATCAATTAGCAGCCCTGCTTGGTCATTCCTCTGCTTACCCCAAATCTCTCTGCTACCATGGAAACCATTCTTCTTCCGTTGCCATCAATATTTCATGAGCTGAGGGCCCAAACTGCTCAATCACACACACACACACACAAACACACACACACACACACACACACACACACACAGAGTCTTTTCCTTGCTCTCTCACATCTCTTAGTAATTGCTCCACAGTGTCTGAATAAGAATCCGGCCGAGCTGGACAACAGCCGACACACCGACACTTCCCTCTGCTGTGAAAGTGACACATCATCAGAAAGTGAAAGACTCCACTGGAGTCATTTTCACGCACTTGAAAAATAACTTGATGGAGTGAAGCTCTGGCACTGCAGACAGCTGACTGTTTCACCTCATTGGTCAATATGACCCAGCCGTATTCTGTGACATTAAATTTAATACAAACAACAAGGTCTTCTATCTACTGCTCTCCATTACAAGCGGATCACCTGTTTACCTAATGCCTCTATCTGGGCACTGCCCAACCCGGCATGGAAGTCTGATTTTTCTTCTTTTTTCTTTTATTTTAATGACGCATATTTGATTCCACCTGGATTTTTTAAAATCCTGGATGCCCTTCAAGATGCAACTCTACAGTTATCTTGGCTAAGGATTTGCACATTTTCGGAAAGATGAGCTCAAGTGGTGCTGGTATTTGCAATTTGCTGATATTTAATGAGAAATTATCATTTTATCACATAATGAAACCAAGATACTGTTAATTTGAGGCATGCAGCAGTAATAGTATGCAAGTATGCTGTTTGGTGTGGGCTTTGGAAAAAAATCTCAGTGATTGTTCTTGTTGTTGCTCTTGAATTTAAAATTTTGAAATAGTTTGTTTCAAAATCTTTTGGAGAAAAAAAGGTGATAACGATTGTGTGGCCTTACCTGAAAGTGTTAAATATAAACATCAGCAAACATCATGGCTGTCAAAAGATTTGTATGCATTTGTTTTAAACACAGAGGCTGGATTTCTAATGGAAACTCTTGACTATCTGGTGTTCATCCCTGGATTTGATTGTTGTTCTTTGGTTATTTATGTTTTCTGTCACACCCCTTCAATACAGAGAGCTCCTGCTGATGGACAGTTAACCATTTAAAAACAGTCAGCTAACTCAGCTTTAAGTAAATCCCACTCAGCTTTAGTCTCACATCATGGAAAGAGTCCGCTCCTCCTTATGTTGGCCACTTTGAGAGAGTTAAGAGGCCGACCTGAAAGTGGCTGATTCAAGCCAAATTGAATTTCTTTGGTAATCATTTATGTTTATGGAAAAATAGACAGAATCATCAACAGTTACTTAGCAATGCTTTCTGATTGCTTTAAGTCCCTTAAAGTTAAAGCACTGAGGTTGAATCTGATGGTCTCGATGTCTGAAAAGCATCCCACTTTGTTGTGAAACTTCACCGAGTCTGTTTATGCACCTCGGTGCAGCACAGATCTATATGCAGCAGCACTTGAGACAGTCCAGCGTGCATTGCACAAAAACAAAGCTGGTAACCACGGAGATAGCCAAATTAAAAGTCGTTCCAAACAGGTGTGAGTTTGCCAGACTTATGGGTGTTAATAAATGTGGATTAGGCTGAGAGGATAGTGTTGCGCCAAGTAAAGAGAAAACCTCTCATCCTCTTATTGACTGACAACAGCGGTGACAGCATGAATCAGACGCAGAGGGGTGTGTTTGCCCATGCATGTGTGTGTCCGTCCCCATCTCCAGTAAATGAGTAGACAGTTGTAGCAGTGGGACATTTGTCTCCGCTCTGCTCTTCTCCTGACCTCTCCCCGCTGTTTTGAGCCGGTGTTGTGCACCCTCAAATAGCTGAGGCTGCAGCAAACAAGTCAGGGAAATTATCGGCCTCCTCATCTGCAAACTCAGCAGTGTGATGTAACATTCCTATTATTTCAATGTAGCAAAGAGCAAGTTTTGCAGGATTAATTAAGTCAAATTAACTGGCTTCTCTCTGGCATTGCCTCTAGAGAGTATAACTGTAAAGCAGACACTTTGTTGTTGCTGTGTGTAAAATCGAATGTGAACTTCAAATTTATATCTTCCTAAAATGTATCTGATAAACTTGGGGTGTATTTCAGAGTTTTTCAGCGTCTTGCTCAAGCAGTCATGAGGACATTCTTCTATTTAACACTTTCCCTGGTGACCTTTGACCTTCCCTGTCCGTACTTGTCACACTGAACTTATAACCCGGTTTAATCTAAACCAGTCAGTCAGCAGTAAAGATAAATCTCTAATCAGAGTTACATAACAGGACCTCGACTGGCGGGGGTCAGCGAGTAGCGCTGTAATGAGGGTCTTCACACTTCATTTGGTGGTGAACTATTAACACACAGAAGCAGACACATAGTGTCAGCACATAGACTCTTTCTCGTGTTGGTTTAAGCGTTCAAAGGCAGCTTTTTCTTATCACTGAAGGAGCCTTGACACACATGAAGCAGCATCTGAACGCTCCTCTGATTATGTCATAGAAGTCATACATCACCTGACTCTGTCGGTTACAGTTTATAGGTTCTCTAGGTAACATTTCAGCGCCAATTACAGGACAAGTCCTCAAAACTGTCGTGAGGTTTTTGAGTGTGTTTTAAGAATGTGGTCAAGTTTACTTCAGATCATTTGATCCAGTCCTAAATGATGGTTCACACATGTACAGATCCTGTATTGTGTAGCGGTTAGGTATCCTGCTTTTCACCCAATCGGCCTGAGTTCAACTCAGGGTAAGGGAAAAGCTTCATGCTTCTCAGTCATTAGTTATTATGCTACCAGAGACTCTTGTAGCTCTATAGCACAGTTTAAACTGGACGTTAACACTACATGTGTAATACACAGTTCATATTTGACCTCAGTAAGGAACTATCCTGTAAATTTTGCTAAAAAGTTACATTTAGCTGGTTTAAAGTATAATGCAAAGGACTAGATCAAGGACAATGAAGCTGAGAACACTGACCTGAAATTTGGTTTGGTGTGCTTTATTGACAACATTCTGATATGTTTATTAAATACAACATATCATTTAGTAAAACATCAAAGCTCTGGACTTATTTTCATTGTTGGTTCTAGTGCTTAAACATCCAACAACCTTTTTTTTTTAAAACAGAGGCTATTATTCAGTGTCTAAAAATAAGAAATAATGTCACATAGGAACTTCAACACAAGGAAGGTGATAAAAACTGTTTTTTAAAGAATAGGTTCTGAAAGATCACAAAAATATCCTGCAAACATAATAAAAAACAGCACTGAAAACACAAAGTATCCCTCTGGGTGTTGCATTCATAGTTAATTCTTGTTAAAAATAACAAAAGAAGTTAAGCTGTATAAAATCCACTGTGGCCTAGATTACTGAAACATATGGAAATGTGACTAGCACGACTGAGCACGTGTTTACTACACAGTTCGTTCAATTTGTCAACAGACTTACCATTTAGTTTTTCTCTTTGGCTCATTATGAGATAGTTTATTTCACTACCTTCTTCATTTCTGATATGTACATGTGACAGTTTGCTCCATTTATTGCCATGAAGGATCAACAGTTAACAGACACATCTGGGAGATAACCATCAAATGATTAATTGTGTGGAGTTCTTGCACTAAACCAATGAAACTGTACATATTAAGTCCAGTACTATGACATATGAAGGTGTATGTAATATTTTAAGAACTTGAAGAAGAAAAGAGCTAAATGAACTTTAGGAATTCCTACACATACTCTGCATATAGAATAAATATTGAGCAAATAATCATGTTTTTTGGATGGATTAAAAGTAAAATGCCACTGTGTGTGTTTCAGGGACCGGCCTTAACGTCAGCGATAACGAGTCCATCCCTGGAAGCCACGACGGAGGAAGTGTAACCAACTCTCAGATAGTTGAGCTGAGACGAATCCCCATCGCTGACACACACCTCTAACCTGTTCACCTCACACAGATCCCACGTCCTCTATCCCTCATATAAAACAATTACGACACAGTATTTTTATATCATACAATGCTTTTGCACTAAAACAGTTTTTTCAAATAGAGCATTTTCATATAGATGTTTGATACTGTATGTGATTTATACTGTACATCTGTTTTTATATATATATATATATATATGAACCTATACATAAATGTTTTACTAAATTAATTTTTTAAAAGTCCTTGATGGAGCTGTTTTCTGAATGTATATTTTGATTTTTTTTTTTTTTCTTCCTGTAGAGACCTAGCAAGTGAGATAGCCAGGTGTGCCCTCGGCAGAACTTCTGCTGCCGAGGATGGAAATTGTGTAACATTGTTAATAAATGATTTACCATATATTTTACATCTGGTTGTGCTGATTCCATATTTCCTGCCCATAACCCATCAAACAGACCATTTATGACTGGAGGGTGCCTCTGATGGTTACATAAGCGAGTGTCTGTGAGGTCAGGGGTCACACACTTGTGGAGGATGGTTTGTGTGAATGATCACAGCCTCGCAGGAATTTTCATCAAAACGGTTCCACACAGAGGAGATGTCCGCCTGCAGAGCTGCCAACTCTTTATATTAGCTATACTATATTAGCTTCTCTGTCATGTTGGAATCCGTTTCACTTAACAGCACACATTTTAAAGTGAAGGCTCGTCTTTGATCTGCTCCGTGAAGAATCAGGGGGAGCGGATTGAATGTACAAGCAAAAATTCCCCTTTTAACTTAGACAGCAGCTTTAAACCTCCTGGAATCCAACGTCTGCTTGACCACTGCACTGACCTTTAACCTCTGTCAGACATCATTCTGACTTCTGAACTTGGTAAGTGGTTGCATGAGAAGCCGTTACTTTTACTGTGCGAGACACAGGAGGCACAGAGAAAAACAGCAGCCATGGACACCTCTGCTTGGTCATTGCAGCTTCCCTCCCAGGTTGATAGTCAATGGTTGAACTGCTGCACCACAACCCCAGGGACTTGGTTTTAGCGTCTGGGACTTCCAGGGTTAGGTCGCCCATGCATATATTTAGTTAGGCTTGACTGAAGAGCATGGGAAAGTAGGTTTACAGCTGCGGCTCTTCTTTGACGTCAACCTGGTTCACTTCAGGTCCGATCATGTCTTTTATCGTTTGAACTCCATCGTCAGTTCATTATTTACACTGACATGCAGACAAAACTTAACTTAGCAGGCTGAAGGGTGCGTCCTCTCAAGAAAACTCAAGATGGCATCTCCTCACTCTGGGCATCTTCCACCTGTTTTTCCTCATTAATCAACTTGGCCCCTCTTTTTCAAATTCACACTGCATTGATGAGGTAAGCCCACCCCCTAGCCTGACAACCTGCAGGACAGCCAACAGGAGACAGATACGTTGATACTAAGGGACCTGCAGGAAAATTTTTCTTCTTTATATGCTGCCCTCCCAGTCCCCTAACAACATTGTTCTTCCTCTTGCAGGCAAATGTCAGTAAAACTTCAGGGGGAAGAATAAAGTTTTCTTCTTTTAGACATAAAGGTTTATTTTTATTGGAGAAGTGAATCAGAGCCAGTGTTTTCTCGCTCTGAAATCTATCAATCCTTTTGATCCTACTCTCTCCACACTGCAGCAAGAGAGAGCAGTGGAGGTGCAGAACTCTTCTTTTGCTGCTTTTCTTTGTCTGTCCAACTCTGTGGCAATTTGTCACAGTCGAGGATAAGTCTTATGAAACACCTCTATCCTTGAACTAATCATATCACATCCAACATCGCAATAAGAGTGCATGTCCACTTTGTTTTCTGCAATATGATTACATCACTTTTGAGACCTGCCTCTAATTGTCAGTAAAAGTTATTCCTCAGGGATTTGAAGGAAAACAAAGAAAAAATAAAAATAAATAAAATAAGACATTACTCCATGTATTTATCCATTTTTTTCCATTAATAAGAAGATCCTAGGATTTCTAAGGGGCCTGTTTTATTGTTTACCTCCTTCTAAGAGAAGCAGTTAAGAGACAAGCAATTAATTTTCATGCATTATTGCAGCCTGCCATTATAGCAACATTACAGCTCAGACATACTTTCATTATGTATCCATTATAGTAAAAAGCATTGCAGCAGGTTGTGTTATGTCATCATTGTAAATGAGACACAGGGCAAACAACATCATCAATTTCTGAATAGTACAAAAAGTAAGAAACTGATCTGCTGCAAAAGAAACAGCAGCTTTCAGACCTTTGTTCTGCTGATAGACATCTACACTAACTGCTGCATAAAAACTGCTGATTAGAAAACCCAGTGCACATTGCATATTTTAGTTATGTAATTAAAAACACTGTACAGTTGCAATCTTATCTTGCGCTGAGGCTCAACACAAGTGTTTGACTACCAGGCTTGGATTAGTTTATGACTCCTGAGAGATTAATCTGTCAGGTTTTCAAAAAAGCCCATCCAAAGATGGGAAGAAAGAGGAGTAAATAATTATTTAACATGTTCCTTTGGCATATGAGGCATTTATGTATAGGAGGAAATGGTAGCCACTGCCTTTGTTGTAAGATGGTGTCTCTGCTGCCAGATGTGAATGTTCTCTTTGATAATTTCTGGTTACCACTGGTTGACCAAATCTGACCCACAGCTGTCACATCTTAAAGTTGTCAAAGCAGAAATTTTGAAGGGTTTCTGATGTGTTCATTCATGTGGCTAGATGTTCCAACAGCCTCGTCATATGGGTGAGTTCGCCTGGGACCTTTTCAATCTCAGTGTTTTTTTCTGTGCATATCTCGGTCATTAATAAATAGTTTGAGATTTTAGGAAACATACATTCCTGTTTCTTGTCACAAGTTTGAGAAGATTGATAACAATGTGTATACTAAATACAAAGTTAGAGCCACAAAACCCTTAGCTTACCCTGGCACAATGACTGGAAACAGGCAAATATCAAGTCTGGTTCTCTCCAATGGAAATTAAATCCAGCTTCCAGCACCTGTAATGTTGACTTCTTGACATTTTAAATCTCATTTGTTTAATCCTTACAAAAACTGAAATGAGAAAATACATTTGTGCCTAATTATTTCTTGGATCTCATAATAGGAATTGCCTTTCAAAGTATTATTTCCAAGGTCAAAGATTAACTTTAGCTCAAACGTTGAAAACTGATAACGTGTATTTAGCTTCTTCCTGAAAGCAGGATGTCTCAAAGAAATATTTTCACATTTTCAGTGGCACTGATTTGGTTGCTGATATAAAAGTAATTAAACTTTCCTGCAAGCTCTTCACAGAGACTCAGATAAGACGTTCAAACAACAATCTAAATCATCTTTTTCAGCCGTACCTGATAAAGCAATTTAACAGCCACAGCAAACAGCTTTGCATCCCAACCCACAGGCCTCGGTCCCAGAGACACACGACTGGAAGTAAACATGTTTATGTGGAAATCCCCAGTCTCGTCTCACCTGCGTGCCCTCTCTATCTGTCTGTGCCCACAGAAAATGATATAGATAAGTGAGAAGAGAATCAGGCAACACTCGATTCGCACTCATTTACTGATGATGACCCTGCACTTCTAGCTTATGGTGAATCACCACATCCTCAACTCAAGGTTTTTTGATAAAACAAAGACGAGAAGACAGCAAACGCATGGTGATGAAAAGAGCACTTGTCGTCCTATTTTAGGAGCTATCAGTGATGTCTTTTTTTACAGCTTGTTAGGAAAGCTCTGAATGGGTGTTTTCTGTAAAAGCAGAATGCACTCGTCTTTCATAATCTCCTCAGAAAAGGTGCAGCAGATGAAGTTACACCATCAAACAATAAGAAATGGCATCGTATTTATTCATATACTTTCAATGACATTCAGCTGAAGTTTATTATATAAAACAAAACAATATCTGTGGATTATATCATTGCTTAAATTCAATAGAAAGGGCGTGAATTTCCGAAATGAGATATGGCACCCTTTGACGGTTTTCACTTAGGCTATTCTTTACAACACAATGACAGTCAGAAATCCTTCCTTTAAGTCTTTAGACCCTGAATAAGTATACAGTTTGGGTGAGCAAAAACTAGTCAGCACCTTGCCTCAGACGACAATAGAGTGACCCAGATCTACACATAAAGCCTGGCAGCAACAGTCTTCATCAATTCAATCAATACAGGCAGACAGTGAGTCAGGAGTGACTGTGGGGCTGAGGGGTATGTAAAAGAAGAAGGCAAAGAGGGAACAACAAGATAATTAAAGCCCTACCTGTTGCCCTGCTTAAAAATCCCTGTTATACCTATTTTGTATCTTTAAGTGCTGCTGTGCTGCATTAAATTCAGGCCTCTTGTGGAGAAAATGTACATGCAAAAGGGTGTTGCATCACCTCTTGAGCACTCAACAGTGCAGTAGCCTGTATCTAATCACTGTAAACATGACTCATTAGACATATATTGCCTGTGTAGGTGTAATTTGATTAACCAATCAGCCCTCTCTGACGTCTTTCTGATAATCAATAACTTGCTTGCAGGAAATTTGTGGGGTATGGACACTGATTTTGGGAATTTAAACCCATAGAAAAGACACTCTAGATCTAATTGAGACGTTGCAATGCATCAGATACAGACAGTTGTGCTTTACGTAACACGCATACCTTACTGCATCAATAAAGTACGGCATGCATGCGTGACAGGCATGGGAAGGTCTTTCCTAACAGATTATACCAGTTTTATTATACACTAACCCAGCATGCAAGTGACCCAAACCAAAAAGCCCTTCACTTTTTTGTATCCTCCACAGACAGCTGAGCAAGCATAGCTGTCTGCATTCACAACCTCGGATAAGTTCCTCGGTCAAGTTCAAGTACGGATGATTTGCACTGCTGGTAGGCATTTGTGAATCTGTGTATTACGCACATGGCGCTTGTACTCCCACTACATTCCCCATGTTCCTGTCAGCCTTCCCTGAAACACAACACAGAGTCAGCAGAACCTTTATTCAGGTTGAAAGTAAACATGTTTAAATAAGGCCACTGAGGAAAGTCTGCCGATGTACATGTGTTTGCATATTTTTGAGCTATCTTCCTATCTATTCTCGCATCTGTGGGAGGTAACACTGAGCAGAGTAAGGACGAGAGGCAAATATGTACCGACGTCAGTATACATACGTGTGTGTGCAAGCGGAAGGCCTGTGTGCGCATTAAATGCCCCTCATTAAGATGGCAAATGATAACCTTTCTATAATTACACTGGACAGGCTTCTCTTTCAACACCTCAACAAGCCAAAAAGACCCAGAACAGTCTTGTCATGCAACATCAATTAGGCTACATCTCAGTCATGACTGCTTCAACGTGTCTGACATCACTAACAACCCCTGGAGGGTATCCGATGGCTTCAGCAGAGCCAGCAGTGTCATACTGCCTGAAAACTTTGAGTCTGTGTTTATTCTTGGATGATTATGTAGGTAGACTTTGGCCCTCCACAGTTAAATGAGAGTTATTAGCCTACATTATTGTAGGACATATTACTAATGAAATGGTGATAACAAACGTTGATGTTATATTGGCCTAATCAAAGAGAAGCCAAACTTGTTTATCAATAAGTTACTCTGCCAACACAGTGGCCTACTGCCCTATATTTGGCCAAAACTGACTTCGGATCAAAATTTAACTTTTTCACATCTGTTTTATATATATGCGAATACTATGTCAGCCAACAAGTTAAACTGCAGAAACATCTCTGCATTTATGTGAGCCATCGGAACAGTGGGCCGTCGGAACAGCGGTACGGCACCTAAAACTTAACCTAAATTTGCTTTATTTATTTTCTCTAGCTGATATTTGTCATTGAAAATATTCATTTAAATAACCACCATCTTGTTTCACTTTGTTATGATATATAACTAACTTAATCTGTAACAAAATCATATCATCACGGAGAAAAAAGTGCAGCTAAGGTTAGCAGCAAAAGTTAGCTTTCTTAAAGTAGTAGCAGTACCTTTCAACTTAGCTTCGACTTTAGAGGTAGTTGTTGTGATTTAATGTGGTTCGGTATTCTAATTTTTAGATCTATAAAATTATTAATTTGTTATATTCTTGTTAGGTGCTTTATGTAACATTTTAGCACCAGTTACACTACAATTCTCTGCTTTAACTCTCATGACTTGTTAAAATGTTGCTAAAATTGTGGCCAAAACAGGTGGAAATACTTGATCCAATTTATAATCGATGGCTCGCAATATAAGTTGCAATCAAAGGTTAGCTCACACATGGTCATGTGATTAGGACTCCTACTTTTCACCAAGGCAGTCAGAGTTCAAACCCATCATGGAAACATTTTTATTGTCCCTCAGACAACATTCAGTATGTTGCTATCTACTCTTGTATTTTGACAGCATGGTTTAACTAGACAACTTCGCTGTAGCTACATGACACAGCACTAACTTGACCTCTGTATAGGAAATGAACTGTAACTGGAGCTTAGACGTTACAGCACTGTTGAGTGTTATTGTGCCCTGCAACCAAAGACAACTACTCCCCACTTCATGTTAGCAAAGACACATTTAAGCCATTTGGTATACACTTTAATGGTTCTGTAACAACTTAATTCTAATTACCTACATGAGATGCACTTGAGCCAGTTAATGCCGGTAGTATTTTCTCTGGGTCAGATGTTCGCTCAGTTTTTATTTGAAGCTGCTGACGCCCAGGTCAGATAACATGACCTTTTGGCTCTTTCCGTCCACTGGTTCCAAAGGTCAGGCAGATTAAAGGAGGGCTTGTGGAGGTGTGGGCAGGAGCACCGGAGCAAATAGAATGTCTTGAGCCACGTACATAGACATTATAGAACAATACCGTATGTTCATTGGAATGAGCAGGTTTATTGATTGAAATTGACAGTGGGAATGTAGTAGAGCAGCTCTGAATGACGACAGAAAACAGAAGGAAACTTAAAACAGCCAAAAACAGACCTTTACTTTGGTCTGCATCCAACTGCTCCTTTTAATGCCTTTGGTCGTTTTTCTGCCACATTACAGTAGACACAGTGTGTTGGGGCTGCAGGCTGTAGCTGCTCTATGAAATGTGATTCTGCAAAGTGAAAGGCAACACTGTCCGTGGTGGCCTTGCCAACATGGTTGAACGAGGGGCACAAATGCTGGTTGGTGGGTGGCCAGGGGGAGTAGACATAGCATGTCTGCAAATGACACTCTGTCTTGTTCACGCTATGCTGTCTGGTTGGCAGGAAAGCTAGATTGTTTCTTTTGTGGCATGTTGTTGGTTGCCCTTATCTGCCTGAGATCTCCTCCACCCAAAAATGTAGCTCTTTTTTTTTTTTTTTTTTTTTTTTAAAAATATTAAAAAAAATTTTTTTAATTTTTTTATTTTTTTTTTTTAATAA
>JAQLOL010000022.1:11324349-11335573 GCA_029783665.1 Naso thynnoides
CTTATGTATGTGATCTGTTAAACCACAGCTGTCTGAGTCCATGTTTGTAAAACAGACAGTTGACACCGAAGTTCTAAAGTGCAAATGCTCTGACATTGAGTTTATTGCTAATTTTGTTCATGATCTGTCTTTTAGCATATAAAAAAACATCAAATAACCAAAAAGCTTGACTTTTACTAGAGGGATCTTCCACTTCATCTATTTTTGCCATTGCAGGAAGAGGTACTACCTGTACAGGACTTTTCCCAACGGTAGTAACAGCGAGGTCCTGAACTTGTGGTGCAGTGTAAGAGTTGCAAACATGCCAGTGGAGTTCAGTGTGTGTGTGTGTGTGTGTGTGTGTGTGTGTGTGTGTGTATGTGTGTGAAGGATGCTTAGAGGTGGAATGCTGACCATGCTGGGACTTTGGTATGGCAGTGATGGGAGTCCTGGCATGGGAACATAGCACAGTGTCACTCCGGCTATCAGGTTCCTGTCCATGCTAAATGTGGAGGGGTACGGCAGCCCATACAGCTCCACTGAAGATATTTTAAAAGATTTTCAATTAGCACCATCATCATAAATTATGCTCAGTCCATGTATTAAGGCTGTTGGCCACTGCTGCTGCTGTTTTTCATCATGAATTTAAGAACAACAGTTATGTTTTTGTACACAGTACCATGACACGTCAGCAATGTGAAGACAGACTTGGGGACTTGTGGCAGAGCTTAGAAGAGGAATCTGACATCTGTCTTTCATGGAGGGACTAACTTGGAGCACAAGTGACAAGTGACATATACTGTTTGTATGTGCAGCATCTGTTGTTGACATGCAAACGTCGTATCAATATCCATTTAAATTGTTTTTGCAGTGAAGAGACATGTAAAAAAAAGGAAAGTGAGGGGTCCAGCTGTTTTCTCTCTTTCAGCTGTCTAGTGTGGTGCACTCACTGAGAGCAAACAACTTGTTCCCGGCAAGGTTGAAAAACAGTCCGGCTTTCAGTGACGAGAGAGCAACAGCCTCTGCTGTCAGCCTCTTCATGCAGCAGCACTTCAAACTGGAATAAACCAGCTGCCGAGAAAGATCGTGAAGAAAAAGCCCTTGAAAAAAAAGAAAGAAAGAAAGAAAAATTGCTTCCCCCTCCGCCTGCGATCAGTCTATCTGTAGCTCCATCTCTGTTCCTTCCTTTGTGCCCTATGAGAAAAACAGAGGGAGTCTGTGCTCACAACAGATGGAAAGCTGACTGCAGTGCTGCTGTGTGTGTGAGCATGTGAGTGTTCGCTGGCAAACGCTGTTAAAAAGTTCAGAACCAGTGACAGAGTTTCTTCATCTTCATTCCTCTTCTACTTTTCTACAGGATACATTAAAAATACCTGCAGATGTTATTGAAGTCATTCTGTGTCATTCCTAAATCTTTCTCTATCTGTGACGTCCACTCTAATCTGCAACTGATCCTGATGCAATATGAAACCAACACTGATGCAGACTTGAAGTAAACTTGAAACTTCCAGTGCTGAAACTTTATATACAAATATGTAAAGAATGGTATTGCATAATCTATGCATAAATCTGAAAGTAAGTCATTTGAGTTGCAGATTAGTTTGTGCAGGCAAGATGATGAACTTGAAGACAAGCTACAACCTACGGGATGCTGGGACAAAGGAGAATAAAAAAGAGTATGATAAGCTTGTAGCTGGAGCACACTGATTACAGGCAAAAACTTTATATCAGGCTTTCAGACTAACAACTGGGTGCCAGGTGTGTCTTTGTCAGAAGTCAGTCGCACTTAGCACTGAAGGGTTAGTCTGCAAGTCTGCACTAAAGCTCTGCCCAGTTATCCACGCACTCTTGCAACTTGAGATTTGACCTCTGAAGTTTCTTGTCTACAGTATTGTGATGTTCTGAGAGCACTGGACAGGCCTCTGTGTGAGTAGGTTGAAGCGTGTTAAAGCTTCCTGTACTGTATGATGAGCTAACATGGATAGCCTATAGAGCACAGAGTTTATTGAACAGGGAGGTTACATTTGGTTTAAGGCTTCTGGACATGAAGGAAAAGAATAGATTGGTTAAATGATTTTTCACACAACAATACAATCAAAATAAGTTACAGAACACGCTGATGGGGTCTAAATTTTAGACAGTAACGAGCCTGTTGAGTCCCACAGGGACACACATACAGGCGGCTTTGAAAGCTGTGGTATCACCTACATTAACAACATCAGTTACATTTGTACCACTTTAAGAATGATAGTCATATTCATAAGTTCATAAGATTCTTACTCAGAAAAGAGAAAATTGCACTAATTGGTTACATGGGTTTAGCCTTAAAAATGTCTGAAAATGTAAATAACATCTGGGTCCATTAAAAAACACAGTAAGCAAACTGAATAAACTGGTTGGATTAGGTTTATGGAGAAAGCTAAGGTGTGTGTCAGGAGTGCCAGGAAGGACTGAGCTTCCTCGTTGATCTTTTCCTGTCACCTCATTTGGCAAATAAAGAAGAATTAATGTTTGACTCAAAGCAGTCAGACTTCCGGAGAAGCACGTGTGTTAATGATAATATAACAGTGGCTAAATTCTGTCAGTTATTGTAGGCTACTGTATGACTGTTACATCCCTAATGTATTATTTTCAAGAAATGTGCATCAAGTGCTACACATTTAACGGGACCTGTGTATAGTATTATTTCAGTGTAATTGTATAAACAGGAAAACAATTAAACATATTTGTTTCTGTAAGCTGCACTTGAAGATGTTTCACTTCCTTTGGCTTCAATAAAACAGCAAACAGAAATGAGAACTTTTCGGATGAATTGGAACTTCAGTCCCTCTCTGTGGATCCGTTCCTGCATAACATTTTCGGGCCGTTTGTAATTTTGGTTTTTCCATTGTTTCGAGGAATGTGTGGGCTTGCATCGCCGCTGTGCTCCGTGCCTCAGTGCAGAGATGTGTGTTTTGTGTGTCTTTCTATTATGTCACAGTGATGATGTGGCGCTGGCAAGCAGGCGAATGGGGGCCTTAGCCCGGCCCTCACCCTCCATGCCGAACGTGCCTGGTCACAGCATGCTGCCGAGAACCTCTGGATCACAAGGGCTTCTGGGTAGTGGGATTAGCTGGTGAGAGGAAACAGCTGAGGCCTGTGTAGCGTCAGCACTTGCTAATCAACACTCCCACTGCACACACATGCATGCACGCTGCCCCAATCTATGCTCTCCCCCAATAATCCCCTCCTCCTTTTTTTCAATCCGCAGGGGTCAGACACCCACAAAGGCCTGGGCCCACAAAAGTCAAAGGGGGAGGGGAGGAGGGGAAGGGACAAAGGCACGCTGAGGTGCTTGGTCAAAGCTGACAGGGCTGCTGAGTCATCATTGATGCTGGTTCAAACTGATAATGTGCAAAAATTCCAAGTGAAGCGGACGTGATGTTGCTTGATATTTGAAATATCAGTTTTGGGTTAAAGTTTGGGAGCACTCTTTCCTCTCCTTACCCTACAGTTCCTGCAGGTTCCTGCCTCACAGAGGACGTTTAGATATCAAAAACTGCCAGCTTCAGTTATGCAATAGCAATGACATTCATGCCTTTGCAGGGATCATGGTGTGGCTTTTGTTCCAGCTCGACCGTTACAGCTCACGCTCGTGTTTTCCAACCAAATCAATCAGAATAAAATCAGGTTTTGACGTAATACGCAAGTCAATACACTACGAGTGAAATCGACTGACTGCTCACAAAATAGGTCATGAGTAGACAAACTGGTACCAGAATGAAAGCAGCCCTATTTAAAGATAGAAAGCTGCAACCTATGCAAGTTCAACATTGACTTAAGCCTGAAACAAATCAGGCTACAAAGATTTCAAAACCACTTTGTGATGGGTGATTGATGGCAAAATGTTAAGTAAATGTTAACACATTTGAGTAAATAAGATTTGAGTGAAGAGAGGGCCAGCTAAAGCAATTATTTGATGCTTGAGTTTTGTGTATTTGAGATAACGACAGAAATGTTTTAATATGTTTTAAGTTGCATGCTCATATCCTCCACCTTTGCTCTGCAGCAGGCCACCGTGTCCTTTCTTGTGCATGCATCATTCGGCGTGGATCAATAAATCATGTTTTGCTGCTATATGTCGACCCGTGACTGTGGTCGACTTGGCCTGCAGCCCTCGGCCTCTATGAGGTTTCGCTGGGAGTTTCCTAGAGAGGCTTGCTGTGACTCATCCATGCGTCTTTTCAGAACATCATATTGAGCATCTGCTTTATCAGAAAGGTGCACATTCATTCTGATTTTAACAGCTAACCCTTTTGATATGATCTTCAATTTAAAACCCATATGATTTAAAGATACTGAATTTGTCAACACTTTATGGCAATAGAAGTAAATGAGCCTACAGTTGAGGTATGAAATTGCAATAAGTTATTTGGCACTTTGAATCACTCCGACCTGAAGCAGTGGCATAATTCAAGTAAGCGGCATTTTTGCAAAGAGGAAAGTGCTGCTTTTCTGTTTTTTCTTTCGTTGTTGTTGTTTTTTTCTCTCTCTCTATCTTCTTCTGTCTTAAGGAAGCCTCAGTTAACTTTTGGAAATGTTGGTCTGCAGTGGTCAGTATGGACATGCACAGACAAAACAGAAAGAGGAGATTCTGAACACATTTGGCTTAGTTTGAAGAATGACATCAGATATTTCAGCTGGCTGTCTGACACATGCCCTATAAAAAAAACTTTTATTTTAAGTAAGGTGCATTTTAAGTGAATTTGTCACGTCTTATCACAAATTGTTTAAGACCTGGGACTGTAATATCATGTAACTTCCGGGGGGCAAGGCCAGGTGCAGTTTTTAAATCACCTCTAGGGGCAGTGTTGCACCAATTATTAGTGGATAATCTGGGTCCAGCAGAGAGGCAACCCTTGTGCTTCTAATCTAAACCTGTCATGACCCATATAAAATAGTTTTCTATCAGTAGAAATCAATGGAAACAAATAATTTCTAGCTTAATTTCATCTAAAAAAAAAAAGAATAATATGTGTAAGTGTGTGTGTCTTGGGACAAAAATTCAAATGGCAGTTTATTGCAATTTAGAACAAAATGTTTATTTAAATCAAAAGGAAGAACTAGACAAAAGGTTAAATCATTCAGAACGTAGTATATTCATAGAATATCTATACATCGTCATAATGGACAGACAAAAGGATAAAAACAAACATACAAATGGAGAATGAAGAAAATTCAGTGAGTGATATTGCACTTTGTTTCTAAAATGTTTCAGATCCCGTCTCCCAGGTTCTTTAACTCTGAACATTTCAGTTCCTGCCTTTTTTCGGTCAGGAGTTTAGCTTAGTTTTGACACTGGACTACTCTGCGGCCCAAGCAAAATGGACTATGGAATCGACCGACCTGAAGCAAACATGTAAGCTTATTTATTACTGTGTAGCTTGTATCAGTTTCCCTAAGACGAAACCCAAACAAAAGACTACAAACAAATAGATCAGGACAGAACGGGAATTTAGCACAGAAGAAGCAGTTTGTTATCCCACGTTACCTAAATGTTTCTCAGATGGGGGGGAGGGGTGCTGATCAACAGCTGCCACCCCCCAGCCTGAGGGAGACCAGAGAGCTCAGGGAGACTTGCTCTGAAGGGTTGCTCGATAAACAAGAAAGCAAACTAAACCAATGCCCAGAAATACAAGGAAAATTATCATCGTCAACCCTCATCAGCTTCAGAAAAGTAACACAATCGAGAGGCCTGTCCAGGATGTCGTTTAATTAAAACACTTGCCTCTAAAAAGGACTTTTGTTTCCTCTTCCCTTTTTGTCCTTTTGAATATACACGGAAAAGGTCTAAAACACGCAGATGTGTACAAACATCATAAAGGAGAACAAGAGTTAACGAAGACACGGAAGAATGAAGAATTATATCAGGTCTTTTCTGTGTCAAGGCCACTAAGATAAGATCACTTTATTATTAATCTGCAGTTTGTCGATTACTGTCGGAAGCTGTATACGTCGTTGCAGCTGGATCTCAGAGAGTGCACGCACACGCACACGTGCGCGCACACACACACACACACACACACATAACACATACAAACTGGTGTCAGCTACGTGTAAAATGTAAACTTAGAAAAAAAAGTCACTAATCTTAACAAAAAATTTAAATAATGTATCCATGTCCTACACAACACTGCTTTGCTGAAAACTCCTCTAGCATGACGCGGTTAGTAGCAAATAGTTTTTCTCCAGACCTTCACCACTGAATGCTTGTTTTTTTTTTTTTCTTATTTTCTTATCAAAAAGTGCTGCTTTTCTTTTTTCTCGACCATGCCAAACTTCTGTTGTAGCTGGTCTTTTGTGTTGAATGAGTTAGAAAACCAATGTATTTCTCATGTCAACCTACGACTACTTGTTCTGACCAGTCTCAACAGACGTTCAGCATCGTCCCCAGCTTGCAATTTGTGCTGGGTTTGCTCCATTAACGCAGAAGCAGAGTCAGTCCTCTTTTTCCTCCTTTTTTTTTTTTTTTTTTAACACAGCATTCGGGCTTCACTGGTCTGGTCAAATCGGTTTGTCGGATGAAGCGGGCAAGTGCAGCAGGACAAAAAGGGAATGTGATTAATCTCAGAAAGCTGCCTTGCTTCTCTGCAGGTCTTTTCTCTCGTTTTGGTAGTTTGAAAAAAAAAAACAACAAAAACAACTCATTATTTTTAACAGTGCAATTTTAAAGAAAATCTAAAACTTTTTTTTTCTCTTTTTTTCTCCAACCGTTTGGCAAGTGAGAAGACCACCTGAGACAGTGCTTTTTGGGCAGTTATGCAAGCCTGGCTTGCCCTGAGATTAGGAGTAGAGGGGCTGCAGGCAATTAGGGTGAGTCCCCCCACAATGTACCACCCTCTTTGTTTCACACACTCAAACACACTCACACACAGACACACTTCAGCTACAATTTGAGTGGCAAATGCAGGTCTGCAACCCACCTAGTCCAAATCCAGAGCAACCTCAACACAAAAAAAGGCTAAAAGCTATTCTATGATTGGAGCTAATTACACAGAACTCAACTAAAAGAGGAGGGAAGCCACACTTGGATCCAAGCTGAGGAGGCAACATCTTAAAGAGCTTCCAGATGGAGATAGTGTGCTGCAGCTGTAGTGTAAGTCCAGTCTAGTTGTGTTAAGTCACTGAGGAAATGTCATAAGGAGGAAAAGAAAAATTCTTAAACAGCTTAAACAAGTTCAGTGCATTGTTCTCGTCCTTTTCAGTCTCTTTTTCCAAAAATCAAATCCTGTTCTCAGCGTTGCTCAAAGTTATGCAGATAAAAGTCTCAAAAAGTTAAGCCTGCAGTCTCGTATTCTTAGTCTGGCGCATTACAAGGCTGAAACCAAACTATTAGTGATTTTTTTTTTCTATTCTCATTAAAACAGAGCCACACAACTCAAGTAAAGAATAAAATGTGCAAAACAAAATCCCAAAATGAGGCAGGAGGACCAAGTCTTTGCTCTGTTGTTGGTGGTTAGAACGTTGTTGATTTTCTCTCTTCATCCCGTTTCCTTTAGGTGATTCTACTGAAGTCTGGACATGATTAGTCCTGCCCTTTGTGTGAGGAGCCATGTCCTTATGTGCCATGAGTACAGAAGAATCAAGGGTTAAAGAAGAGCTTGGCAGGCGGAGCCTGGCTGATTCTTCCTTGTCACTGTTAATGCTATCAGCGGGGCTCTCGCTACTAGTGGGGGATTTTCAGACGGACTGAATATGTGTTCATCTGTACATATCCAGTGGTCAGCGGGCTGACACAGGAAGTGTTACCCCAAACTCCTATCTCCTGTTTCTCTTACTGAGGGAAGGCAGGAACAGATTTGTCCAACCCAACTCAACTGTGGGTATTTGTCCAAGTCTTTGTTGGTTGGTTGGATACTTTCCTCTTGACGTCAACAGCGTTGAAGAGAAATAAACAAAGCTGAGCCTCGCAAGCAGGTTCCTTTGAGCTCCCCAAGTCGCACGGGGGAATTTTGGGAACACCCTTCAGCGAGATGGACAGGCGTCAAGCCTGCGCTCCTCAGTACGGCTGGCGTGATCAGGGTTAGGATCAATCTTGAGTGGAGAAGAGAACAGACAAAAAGGATTTATTTAAGGAACACAGAGCTGATTTAATTTAGTCTTTGACAGCAATAGAAATGGCCAGATGCTTTGCTTTATTTCATTTGGTCCTTACCTCGGAGTACAGAGGCGGAGGCTGGAAGCGGAACTCATGAATGTAGGCGAAGAGAGGTCCGTCCAGCTCCTCACGGGCTGCTGGCACATCCAGACTGCTCTGCCTTTGCTCTTCTGTCACAATTTCTGCATAGCTTGGAGGAGCTGCAGGCGCAGAGACGGCCACATGTTAGCATTCAAGAGAATCACACTCAGAGTCAAGTCATAATGTGAATCATGAGCAGGGGATCCAACCCACCTTCAGGCCTCTCAGGCAGCCCCATGCCCAGCCAGCTCATGCTGCACTGGCTGCTGACGCTGGAGGTACGGGAGCCGAAGGGGTGGAGAGGGATGGTTCCGATGACCAGAGGCAGGTTCAAGGACAGGTTTATCGCTCCTGGTATGTCCACATACACCTGAGCACAAGACATAAAGATACCACGGCAGGTTAATATATGCAAGTCATGCTGGAATTCAGCATGAAAGAAACATCTGTCTAATTCTCCATAAGATAAAACCTTACTAGTTGGGGTTAAAAGGGTTGTTCAGCAAAATGTGGGTCAATGATTTGAGGTCGGTTGCTTATGCAAGGTAGAGCACTCGTCTAGTGGCTGTCCTACCTGTTTACCTTGTTTGCAAGGTAAAGAGGTTATAAGCGCCCTCAAGGCAGGTGTTACCAAAGATATTCCGGGCTAATGCTCTTAGCAGCATGGAGAGAGAACACCTGGTGCGATCCAAGGCCCAGATTTGGCCAACAGAGCTGAGTCAGCCAGCTCCTTTACCAGGAGAGTCTTTGGCTTACTAGGAAATATTGATTCTGTACTGATAATGACACTGTGTATTGGTGATAATAAGGGCAGGAAGAGACACACGTGTCTACTCACCATGAGGGAGTACTCCACTCTGATAATGCTGCAGTCCAGAATGGAGGGCGAGACAGGGGGGATCTTCAGCATCTTGCCGCTCCAGGTCTCTGTTTTGCCCGAGGACAGAGACTCTCCTCGCAGGTTGGCCACCAGCTGCTTGACCTCCTTCATCTTCCCTTTGGCATAGAAGGTCTGGGTCTGGTAGATGGCTGCCTTTGGCACCACCATGCGGGAGGAGCAGTTCTCAATCTCTGCAAAGATCTGGATCGACTCTCCTGGAGAGTTGGGGAGGACAGAGGAGAGGTTAACTTAGGGTTCTCTACATTTTTATTCAATATGCAATCACTAGTAAAGGTAGTGATCTGCATAAAGTGATAACTTTAACTAAATATTAAATTTTTCTCACCTGGTGTGTATCCCTTCCTTTCAATTTTGGCACTTAGGGAAATAGGACCTGAGGTGCAGAACCAACAGCAAAGTGTCTTGTCTTTCGTGCCGGCCTGTGGTGACTAAAGAGGGAAGAAAAATTAGGAATTTGCAGAAGAAACTGTCACATGTCCCACCCCAAAAACTGAAAAATTGATAAAAAATAATAATGCACCTGCTACTCTGTTCCAGCTATTCACCAATTTATCCATCAAAACTAAACCACACTGTCACTTTGACACCTTGTGCTGCATTAAAATAACTTACCAGCAATAATGGAGTGTTGATGTCAATGTGCTCAAAGACTGTAAATTCCTTCTTGGTCTTCATGGGCAGGAGCCATGGCCTGTGGAGTTCTGCCTTTACCCAATAGCGCACACTGCCGTGCTTCCCTTCAAAAGAGGTAGCCAGAGGTCTGCAGGAGACGAGAAGAGAGGAGAAAAGAAGAGACAGAGCATTTTAACTCAAAGGCTCACTTAGGACAACGCCGATAAATGTTTATAATGATGTGTAATACTGAGACACTTACGTCTGTGGAAGCTCGAGGCTGAATGCATACTCATGTCTTCCTGAATGGATAGTGGTAAGTCCTTCCTCCGAGTTGTCATCGTCTGAAAAACAAGGAGGACAATATTCCAAACACATGTATACCGTACCTGCGTAAAATGCTCTACGAAGGCATCTGAAAGTCATACCAAAAAACACAGGGTGGGGGAGACAAGAGAGAATAAAGGGAATTTACTATCATATCTGTGTTTTGTTTTTTTGTTTTTTTAATTAATGTATTGAGAGAGAAAAGCAGCAGACCAAAGAAGCTGATTGCTTGAGATGCCGGACACTGAGCATGCAAGACTGTGCTTTCGAATTAACAAAGAACTAGATCCCATTTTGGCATATTATGAAGAAAACAGCTATGGGGGAAACTGGCCTATTTTGGAGGAATAATAAAAACCTTTCATTGCCTCACTAGCAAGGACCAATTTGTTTTTAATTGAACTCTAAAATAAAAATTTTAAAAATCCAGACTCTTTGTATCGTCAAATAGCCTTAAAATGTTTTAAAACTGATTTAAAATGTTTTTTTTCCAATCAAACATAAAGAGTGCGTTTTGCAGAGCGGGGTCGACGGGCCGGGTGTGCTTCTGCCAGCTCAGCACTCCCTCCCCGCAGCAGCAGCCGTGTGGTAAACAAGTGCCGAGCTGTCAGTCAAACGGCAGACTCCAGCAGGAGGAGACCGGCCTAAACCGGTGTGAGCAGCTTCCCACAGCCGCTCTGCTCTCATTACGCATTCACTGTGCGACACAGACAGCAGCCACACTACTACAAGCCTCCTCCGACCACCGACCACCGCAGTTTTCCACCGCCTGCATCCTCTGTAACCTCACGGAAAATGTTACTTCAAGAGCCAAATGGCGCTTCAACTAAAGCGTTTATTTGGCAGCAATGCAACTCGTCATTATAAACCTTTTACTCTGCTAATGAGGAACATTTGCATTAAAATGACATCTGGCCAAACCCAATTTTCTCATTACACAAACAGCGGGCTGCTGCAGAGTGAACCAGAAACTATGCGTCCGTCACATAAGAGTCGAGATGTAACAATTATAAAAGGACAAAAACATAAAGCCAAACCTGAGCCATTACAGAAACTTATAGGCAAATTAAGAGGCTCACAAAAGGTTGTTTTTTTTTTTTTTCTCAATCAAAAACACATAAACCAATCTGTAAATGATGACACCATTTGTGTTTGGGACATTAAAGCTGCTGACAATAGGGACAATG